>OX465244.1:23432256-23661707 GCA_949987775.1 Aproaerema taeniolella | reverse complement strand
CCTGATAATAAATGATTTTATTATTATTTATTATAACACACTGGAACGGGCGGACAAAACGCTCGTGAGCCTTACCCATGTCGCGTTGTTAGCGTCCGCCGAACTATCTTTAAACTGGCAGAACTATGTCTGTTTTTTACCGATTTAGATGATTTAAATTTTAAACAATAGAAAAATAACATAACATTATACGAAGAAATCATTTTTTGTCTCTAATGTAATGGTTCTCTGGCTATAGAAATAAATAAACATATTTTTTTCTCTAATTCGATTTATTTGTTACACATTTTTCTTATTTTTATATTTACGCAGAGTACATTACATTAGAAAATTAGAGCATATTAAATATGCTTTCATTTCATGTCCGAATGTATACATACATACATGTGTGTTGCGCAGTTCATTGTATATAAACTCTTCAAAACGCGCCGGCGGCGGCGACGGCGGTTGAATATATGGCATCCGCCGCGCTTTATGTTAAACCAGCATAACTATGTCTATTTTCACCCGATTGTGATGATTTAAATTTTATACTATAGGCGAATAACGTAGAATTATTTGTACGCTACATTATTTCTCTGTAATACAAATGGTTATCTAGTTATAAAAATAAATATGTTTTTTTTTGTAATTTGTATTATTTATTTGTCCTATATTTTTGTTGTTTTCATATTTACGCAGTTACATTTAATAAAAACAATGCAGCAAATTTAATATCCTTTCATTTGATACCCCAAACATTCATATGCACTGCGTAATTTAAGTATAATTAACATTTTTCAAAACACGCCGGCGACGTCGGTTGAATATATGGCATCCGCGGCGCTTTAGTTAAACCAGCATAACTATGGTTTTTTTCACCTGATTGTGATGATTTAAATTGTAAACTATAGACGAATAACGTAGAATTATTTGTACCTTACATTTTTTCTCTGTAATATAAATGGTTCTCTAGCTATAAAAATAAATATGTATAATTTTTTTTTGTAATTTGTCTTATTTGTCCTATATTTTTGTTGTTTTGATATTTACGCAGTTACACTCAATAAAAACAATGCAGCATATTTAATATCCTTTCATTTGATACCCCACACGTACATGTGCACTGCGTAATTTATGAGTAATTTACATTTTTCAAAACGAGGCGGCGGCCACATTGATGACGTCATAACTGGTGACCTTGACACCTCACGAAGTGTCTCCCGGCAGTTTTGGGGTCCAGGTGACATGCCTAACCACACATAAAAATTTGGTGCTGGTTTCCGAAAGCGAAATGTTCAGGCCTTTTTTGGACGTAAGGCAGAGCACTACTACTATTTCCCACACATTTGGTTTATGAGAAAGTAAGTAAGGTCTGGCGGCCCTGGGATCTCCGTCTATTATAACTGCATCGTAATACGTCATCATTATATCTCTTTCTTTGTTACATTTTGAAACTTAGCAATATTTTGGTTACAAAGTTCTGTGAAAACTGATAGACCACTTTCTTGGCCAACCGTATTCTATCCCCTATTATAAATCTTACCATTCGGCCCCCACCTCTACGATTCAGTGGAAACATGGCAAAATGGCCAAAAAAGAAATGGCCTGGTGTCCACCCTCCTCCCAACTCCACCGCCAGCACCCGCGCCCCCTCCCGCGCTAATGTAGACGCTGCTGTAGCGCCTGCTGAGCCCAGGCCGATTATTATTATGTAGCCTATGTGTCAATCCAGGGTGGCATCTACCTCCACATAAAATTTTATCGAAATTGGTCCAGCCGTTTGAGCGTAAAAGAGGATCAAATATCCATACATCATCATCACAAACTTTTATATCCTACTAATATTATAAAAAAGTATGGATGTTTGTTACTCTTTCACGCTCAAACGGCTGGAACAATTTTGATTAAATTTGGTATAGAGGTAGCTGACACCCTGGATTAACACATAGGCTACATAATTTTCCCAAATTCCCACAGGAACGAAAGTCCCGGGCAGAAAGATAGTTCCTGTTTTAAATCTTACCATTCAGCCCCCACCTCTACGATTCCGTCTCCAAATGGCCTGGTGTACACCCTGCCCCCCACCCGGCTCGCCCCCTCCACCGCCAGCACCCGCGCCCCTCCCCGCGCTAGTGTAGACGCTGCTGTGGCGCCCGCTGAGCCCAGGCCGATTACTATTGTGTCATAGGTTTTGCTGGAACATACATTCAAAATATATTTATTTCATAAAACATTCAGGATAATTAATTGCTTAAACGAGCCTAAATTGGCGTGTTTATGATAACTAACGTCAGAAAATAGGTAAATCATCATAAATACGCGAATTAAGATTTTAGACCCGTTTTAGCATTCAATTAGGTGATTTTAGACCCGTTTTAGCATTCAATTAGGTGATTTTAGACCCGTTTTAGCATTCAATTAGGTGATTTTAGACCCGTTTTAGCATTCCATTAGGTGATTTTAGACCCGTTTTAGCATTCAATTAGGTGATTTTAGACCCATTTTAGCATTCGTTTTAGCATTCAGTTAGGTGTTCAAATCACAAAAGTTTAAAGTTTAAAATAATTCAAAGTTACGTTAAATACACACAAACATACATTGAAGGTTTTAAATACATACATACGTATTCGTTCTTTTGACTCTATCTATCTCTGTCTATCGCAAAGGTGCAGTCATTTATCACCGTTAAATAAACAAACGTTCACTACCGTAAAATTTTATTGAAAACTGGCTTTTCACCCTGACTTCGTTCCCGTGGGAATTTCTTAGTAAATTTTCCAATGTTTTTAATAGTTATTCTGCTCTATTCGGGAAGGAAACAAATAAAACAAATCAAAAACTGTTGTCTATTGACCACAGACGTTAAAACCAAGTTAAATGCCATCTGCGGTTTGAAAACTCGATCTCCGGTAGGATACCTATTACGTAAAAAAAACCCGACTGCTTAGTAAAAACTTAAAATAAAAAACAAGTAAGTCCAGTGGTCGAGACTTTTGTTATTGAATATTTTTGAATAACAACGATTTTAACAATCGGGACCCATTATTAGGAAGCCGGATTTTTGATGGGTCCCGACTGTTAAAATCGTTATGTTATTCAGTAATATTCAATAACAAAAGTCTCGACTACTGGACTTACTTGTCGTTAATCCAACGACGTATCATTTATCAAAAATCGGCTAACGCGTTTGGTCTAAATAGAGCCACAAAGGTACAAACATATATACATACATACATACATACATAGGCTGATAACACATCCTTTGCGTCGCGCAGTCGGGTAAAAATATATATATTTTTTCCCGTATTAGGGTATTTGTTTCCGTCTTTGTGTGTATTATATCCCAAGAGATACAGAAGAAACTTCAGTTTTGAGTGTGTGGAGTTTATTAACATGCTTTTATTTTTTTAGGATTCCGGCCGGGACTTCGTTCCCGTAGGAATTTGGGAAAATTATGTAGCCTATCAGGGATAATGTAGCATTCTAATGGTGCAAGAATTTTTCAAATCGGTTCAGTAATAACGGTGCAAACAAACAATCAAATCTCTCCTCTTTATTATATTAGTGGAGATTCGCTTTGACCGCCAAAACCAGTGACAGATTAGTCGATAATGTAAAAAAACGGGTTGCACTCCGGGAGTGCCGGCAGAAGTGAAAACTTGAACATACTTCCTTGCGGTCTAAGAAGTTTTCACTTCACCCTCCGTCTTACGAATTTTCGGTCAGTTCACGTGACCCTGACGCAAGTTTAACATTTTTTCCCCATCCAAAAAGTGCACAACGCCGCTAAAGAAGTTTTCACTTCAAAAAATGGTCACAATATAATTAAGTAGGTAAGATACTGCAAGGTGTCTTTTAGGGGGGCGTTAATAAAACAGCTGGATTCTTCGTTATTCTTGATTATAATTAACAACAGTAATTTCTTCGTTATATAATCATTTACTTCATTTATAAAATCACAACTGCAAAATAGACACCTGCTTTAAAAGTGCTATTGCACGCCTATGCTCGAAATCACACTATTTCCGCGAGCTAAACACAATTAATCCGCAAAGATCAAACAATGAATACGCCACGATCAAACAATGAATGGCGCAAGGCCAGATCTTCAATCATTTCGAATCTTGACATCGAATACCATTTCAAACCTTTGAAATTGATATTCGAATTATCTTCTTCGAAATGATCGAATGAGAAAGAAGTTGCGTTATGCCCGATCCTCCATGAAGGTCTGCATACCACAGTACTCACTCATTGTCGCAGGCGGCCGCCGCGATCGCCGCTAGTATAAAAAAACACAACCGCACCGACGACATGCTGTACACTACTGTCTAGATAATAATATCAGATCAAGGAAATAATAAAAATGTAATTATTAACTAGACCAGCGCTTCTCAAACCGGTCTGATGGAATATAAAACGGGTTACACGAGATTATTATAAGCTTTATGAATAAAAAATCCACATTAATATTAGGTCTCCGTGTGGTGATCGGTTGAGAATAATCCCATCCCATCTCTTTCCGTGGGTGTCGTAAGAGGCGACTAAGGTAACACAAATGAGACCTGCTTCCTAGTAATCCATCCCAGGCAACGGCATTTAATTTTTTTCTGAATCTGAGGTGTCGTCCTATGGTCTCATGCGGTATGGTAGCTCTGTAAGGGCCGTCTGGTTCGCGACCACCCTCCTACCGACGTCCGACGCCAAACAGCATTTTCTGGGTTATCTCGCTCCATCGTCGACCTTGGTCAAGATTGGGGTCAAGAGTTAACTCATCTCATAATAAAAATGGTGGTTCGGTACACGAAGAGGGTTTTGCCATAGTCCAACACGCTGGGCCAATGCGGGTTGGTGGACCGCTGACCTCAGTATTTGCAAACTGATTTAAAGTCAGCTAAATGTAATCATAAACACGACAACCTTGGCTTAGACAGGCCTAACCTAAACACTGGGCTATCGCCACTTGATAACGTTCTAACATAAATATCGATAACCTTTCCCACCCCCCGATCGCGGTAAGTTTGAACTTGTTTACCAAAACTAAATCGTTCACGTTTCTATTGTATTCAACGTTTCTATTGGATAACCCAGATAACCCAGAAAATGCCAATTGGTTATCTAGTGGGTACTCCCACGCACCGACGGAACACAGCAAGCTGTTTGGCGTCGGACTTCGGTTTGGCGCGAACCAGACGGCCCTTTTCAGAGCCCACCACACCGCATGAGACCATAAGAGGCCAACCTCAGATTGTAAACAAACTGAGGTGTCATTGCCTAAGATGAATTACTAGGAGACAGGTCTCATTTGTGTTTCCTTAGTCGCCTCTTACGACATCTATGTGAAGAGATGGAGTGGTGTTATTCTCAACCGATCACCATTCAAGTTGAGTATTTCCTAAGCTGTCCATTGTACCCTTATGTTATCTGCGTTATTTTATAAAAGTTCATTTCTGCAGTGCATCTCTAAAATTACCACGTCCTTACAGAACGTCACATGTATGTTCTTCTAATAATAAGTACCACCTCTGTAACTCATGTGACATGCAATTTATAAATAACTAGCATTCCGCACGGGACTTCGTTCCCGTGGGAAATCGGGAAAATTATGTAGCCTATGTCCATCGGGGATAATGTGGCTTTCTAATGGTGAAAGAATTTTTCAAATCTGTCCAGTAGTTTCGGAGCCTATTCAATGCAAACAAACAAACAATCAAATCTTTCCTTTTTATAATATACTAGCTTCCCGCGCGGGACTTCGTTCCCGTGGGAATTCGGGAAAATCATGTATCCTATGTCCATCCCGGATAATGTAGGATTCTAATGGTGAAAGAATTTTTCAAATCGGTCCAGTAGTTTCGGAGCCTATTCGATGCAAACAAACAGACAAACAAACAATCAAATCTTTCCTCTTTATAATATTAGTATAAAAGTATAATATAGTGTTGTATAGAATAGAATAGAATAGAAAAAATCTTTATTTTATAGGACATTCAGGATGTCACTTAAAACAAGTCAAGATTACAACGAAATTCATACAAATATACATTAAACGATTTAAATACATACATACGCATTCGTTCTTTTGACCCTACTGACTCTACGCCTATTCGCAAAGGTGCAGCCTTCCTCAGAGAAGAACAGGCAAGAAACTTTGAGGGTGCTCTTTTAAATCGCATTACAAATGCCACGCACCTCGCCTCACTCTTAGGTGTAGCTAGTATAAGTATACATAAGCTAGCCTGTAGCTGTCAGTCAATAAACGGCTGTAAACCTGACTACTCGTCTCTCATTACGACATCTCCCGGTCCCCACACTGCACTAGCATTCCGCCCAGGACTTCGTTCCCGTGGGAATTCTGGAAAATGATGTAGCCTATGATCATCAAGGATAATGTAGGATTCTAATGGTGAAAGAATTTTTCAAATCGGTCCAGTAGTTTCGGAGCCTATTCAATGCAAACAAACAAACAAATAATCAAATCTTTCCTCTTTATAATATTAGGTATAGACTAGCATTCCTCCCGGGACTTCGTTCCCGTAGCCTATGTTACTCAGGGATAATGTAGCATCCTAATGGTGAAAGAATTTTTCAAATCGGTCCAGTAGTTTCGGAGCCTATTCAATGCAAACAAACAAACAAATAATCAAATCTTTCCTCTTTATAATATTAGGTATAGACTAGCATTCCTCCCGGGACTTCGTTCCCGTGGGAATTCGGGAAAATTATGTAGCCTATGTTACTCAGGGATAATGTGGCATCCTAATGGTGAAAGAATTTTTGAAATCGGTCCAGTCGTTTTTAAGTTTATTCGTTACATTCAAAAGTACAAATCTTTCCTCTTTAAAATATTAGTGTAGATTATTCTATAGATAGAAGAATACATCTTGGTTTGTTTGTCCTCAGTTGTCTCGAACGGACAGTCTCCCGCTAGCGTTGTGCTATGAGTGCGCCCACAGGCTGGTCCTCTGCGCCTCCTTCAGGAGTAAGTCCCTCCGAGCCAACGCCTTGCTGAACCAGCTCATGAGCACTGTAGACCAGGTCAGTACTGTAGTACCCATGGACCAACAGGTAAAAATCCTAACAGAAATTAGGCCGCTTCGTGAAGCCTGCGAATTCCCCAGGAGGATTCTGAGCTTCTGGTCGGAGCTGAGGTGGCTGGAATAGCCACCGACCCACACGCATAATGGGCCATCTTAGAGCCTCAATGCGGAAATGGGAGCCCTTATCAACTATCAATCCATGGACGTAGTATAGTTAACAAGGACCTATAACTTTGAACAATTGGATTAAAAAAAAATGTATTTCAATCAAAATAAAGTATATTTTCCATTGCATCAGAGGCTAAGCAGTGAATAACATTGGCATTTTTAAGTTTGCGCCTATTTGCAAAGGTGCAGTCTTCCCCAGAAAAGTATAGGCAAAAAACTTTTTAACTCGAATCATACAAATTTTCCTTATTTTCTAAATTTAATTGACTTAAGATCTGAATAACTCGGGAGCTAAATTATTCCCATGGTTACTTGTCTAATAGATAATCAAAAATTTTACAATATCCCTTTTTATAAGGGCACCATGCGTGAGGATGGGAAGAATGCATATGTACACGAGAGTGAGAGGGAATTAAGAGTGCTTAAGAATGAGAGAGACAAGTTTTCCCTTCATGAAGTTTTTCAACAATAAATAAAAATTTTCTATTTCCAGCTCTCCCAAAACAGCATAAAAAGTATCGACCGGGAAAGCAACCAACTGACCTCACCATTGCAAGCGAAAACTTACGAACCGAACCATTGCGACATATACATAGACTCCACAGACATACACACAGACAAACCAACAATCACGGAGGTAAACGTAGACAACGTCGACATAAAAAACGAAACTGACTTCATCAGTGAAGATGTCCCTGAAGAACCGGTTAAAGAAGAACCATGCGACGAAGAAACATTTGATGAAGAACCCACTCATGAAGAATCGCGTGGTGAAGAAAGTGATCAGAATGAAAAAGTTGGTGTTGAAGATGATGAGATGAGATATGATGATTTAATTGAAGGTGATAAAGATTTCGCCGCTTCTGAAGATGATTTCTCCTCTGATGACAGTTTGCCGCTAGAAATAAGTAGAACTAAAAAGAAGGTAAGAATAATTTAGTTTCTCACTTCACTTCATCAGCCCATATACGTCCCCACTGCTGGGGCACGGGCTTCCCTCAATAACATGAGGTAAATGCCATACTCACCACGCTTGGCAGACGGGTTGGCGAGGGTTTTGATATAATTGCAGAGTTTTCCTTCTCTATGTGCAGATGAACTTGCTTGCATGTTTACCTTAGTCGCCTTGTACGACACCTCGGTAAGAAAGAGGGTGGTCCTATTTACTCTGCCGGGGACTCACACGGCTCAATTTAGTTTAAAATAATAATTTCTCAGTCAATGTCAAAGTCAACAATGCCTTTATATGTCATAGAAAATAGTAGATTACCCAACAAGTGAAAAAAAGGTGAATTCTTTTCGAGGCATTGAGTTGTATCCCGAGAGGAGCGAAGGATTCTAAAGTTGAATCCCGAGCGTAGCGAGGGATTCTAGATTAGAATCCTGAGCGGATCAAGGGATACAAGAGCCGAGATGAATTTTTTTTTCACGTGTTAGGTACTCTACTTTTTACCATTGATTACGAGAAAAAGAAAATAATTACTCTGTAACAGTAAATTATCAACAATAGCAGTAAATTATCAAATGACTGGAACGACTGGAACGTACTAAAATCCGTATATTCGCGCATGTTCCAAATTCAAAAAGTTTTATTCACTCAGTGAAATAAACAGCGTTTTATTCACTGTTTTTGAAGAATAACGGACCCTTTTTCGAGGGGCAATGGTAAAAAGACAATTAATACTTAAGTATAGAACAAGACTTGAGTCTCCTTCTGTAATACGAGCCTCAGAATGTTACTTCAAATGAGTCAAAGTAATGAATTACATTAGCATTTTTGACTTTGCGCCTATTCGCAAAGGTGCAGTCTTCCTCAGGAGAAGAATAGGCAAGAAACTCCGAGGGTCGCTCTTTTTAAGTCAATCATATAGACCTTATTTCTAATTTTAATTGACTTAATATCTAAATATAAGACCTTACGCCTTTGCACAGCAGTGGGATTGGAAAGGCTAGTGAAAAAAAAAACCTCTACATTAGTGGCGCCATCTAGGGAAAAGCAAAGGTGCAAAGTACCGAGAAAGTTTTATTTATTAATTTTTTTGAATATATATTTTTTTATTTTTAAAAATATATTTTTTTATTCAGTTAATTGTGTATTTATTACCGGAAAATTGAAAAACCGTATTATTAAAATTTCACTAGTGAAATTATAATTTCTCGCGATATTACAAATTGCCTGGTAAAATTGTAAAAGTACGAAACTTTAAGGGCCGCTTGCATGAAATTAAGATAGTTTTGTGTTCGGTTGCATAATATTACAAAAAAAGTTCGTTAATATGAAAAAATTTGAGGCAGTTCACAAAGTACCGAGAGATTATAATCTTTTTTTTTTTACCAGTCCATATACGGCCTCACTGTGGGGCACGGGCCCCCATTCGAAACACGAAGGGGATTTAGGCCATAGTCCACCACGCTGGCACAATGCGGGTTGGTGGACCGCTCGTCTTTCGAAAATGAATTTTCTTGGCCGGGCGGGTTTCATCACGATGTTTTCCTTCACCGTTGAGCAAGTGATAATTAGAAATCCGTACATAAATCCGAAAAGACGAATTTAGTGGTACAGGCCCGCACCAGGATTTGAACCCGCGACCTTCGGATTACAAGTCTGGTTCATTACCAACGGCTCTTATTAATCTTACTTAGTAAAATTACAATATTACGAGTTTAACAATGTAACGGTGACACAGGGAAAACCTTCGTGTGGAGCCTTGGTTATGTAGCATTTGTTTATTATTTTTAATTTATTTACAGAAAAAACCAAAACTCCAAAAAGGAGATTCTGTCAAAAAAGTCCGCAAGCGAAAACTTAAAAAACAAACCACAGAACCAAAAATAGATAGAAGGAGGAAACCATTTCTAAACGACGATTTGAACGAAACATTATTTTCAATAACAGACTTAACCTTTGAGGAGCAAGTGGCCGAGATATTGAAGCGACAAGACAGTGCTAATTATAAAAATGCTGTTTTTAAATGCACGGAATGTTTTAAAGGATTCCTGGATGAAGATGCTTATAGTGGGCATATGAGTCGGCATACTAAGGTAAGTGAATGAATGAATGAATTAAACTTTATTTGGGAGACACAGGAATTTTTCTTAAATCTAACTTACAATTAAACCCAACAATCGTAACAGTGCCACCCAAAAAGGCGCTGGCTCAGCATTTGCTACAGCGGCGAGGCTGTAGCGCAGATATTCTGCCAGTACCAGAAATAAAAAAATAATAAAATAAAATAAACAAAACAAAAAGAGATAAACTTCTGAAAATTATAAATCCAAGCATTTTTTTGGTAATTTATTTATGGAGACAATCTTTTATATCTTTTTAACCCCCGACGCAAAAAGAGAGGGATGTTAAAAGTTTAACGTGTCGGTCTGTGTATCTGTCTGTAGTAAGTATCGTAGCTCCCAAACCGATAAACCGATTTTCGTTTAGTTTTTTTTGTGTTCTTAGCCATGTTTCATGAAAATCTGTTCAGCCGTTTAAAAGTTATAAGCAACCGAATGACGGGAGTGATTATTTTTTTTTTAATTTTAGTGTTATTTTGACTTTTCAATCAGAAATAAGTTCGACTTTTCCTATGTATAGCGACGGCTATTTTTACTAATGTAACTGCTCCATACTATTTTTTACCCTTAACACAAAAGGGGGGGTGTTATCAGTTTGTCGTATGTATCTGTATATCTGTGGACATGTGTGTCTGTATGTGGCATCGTAATTCCTTAACGAATTTTCTTAGACGTGCGGGTTTCATCGCGATGTTTTCCTTCACCGCTGAACAAGTGATAATTAATTAGAAATCCGTACATAAACACGAAAATATGAATTTAGTGGTTAGCCCGCACCAGGATTTGAACCCGCAACCAACCAGATTACAAATCTCGCTTATTACCGACTGGGCTATACAGGGCTTTAGGTAAATCTCTTTCAACCTCTCGGGTGGTTAATCAGTCCATGAAACTGAACAACTTTCCCAAGGAACATAGGTCAAAATACGAAAAAAAATTTTTATCTTCCATACAAAATGCGCTATATGCTGATGAAGTTTGTATGGGAACTCAAATTATTTTTTTTCGTATTTTGACCTATGTTGCTTAGAAAGTTGTTCAGTTTCATGGACTGATTAACCAACCGAGATGTTGAAAGAGATTTACCTACAGCCCTGTATATGACCTAACTAAGTTTTAATTATTTTTTTCAGGATTGCGGAGAATTCCGCTGTGATATTTGCAAAACCCATTTCAAACACCCGCACGCGCTACGTAAGCATATCACGGCACACCACACGCAGCGGTTCAGCTGTAACCAGTGCCCATACGTAACCACCCACAGGTACACACGGCTACATATCACGGCACACCACACGCAGCGGTTCAGCTGTAACCAGTGCCCATACGTAACCACCCACAGGTACACACGGCTACATATCACGGCACACCACACGCAGCGGTTCAGCTGTAACCAGTGCCCATACGTAACCACCCACAGGTACACACGGCTACATATCACGGCACACCACACGCAGCGGTTCAGCTGTAACCAGTGCCCATACGTAACCACCCACAGGTACACACGGCTACATATCACGGCACACCACACGCAGCGGTTCAGCTGTAACCAGTGCCCATACGTAACCACCCACAGGTACACACGGCTACATATCACGGCACACCACACGCAGCGGTTCAGCTGTAACCAGTGCCCATACGTAACCACCCACAGGTACACACGGCTACATATCACGGCACACCACACGCAGCGGTTCAGCTGTAACCAGTGCCCATACGTAACCACCCACAGGTACACACGGCTACATATCACGGCACACCACACGCAGCGGTTCAGCTGTAACCAGTGCCCATACGTAACCACCCACAGGTACACACGGCTACATATCACGGCACACCACACGCAGCGGTTCAGCTGTAACCAGTGCCCATACGTAACCACCCACAGGTACACACGGCTACATATCACGGCACACCACACGCAGCGGTTCAGCTGTAACCAGTGCCCATACGTAACCACCCACAGGTACACACGGCTACATATCACGGCACACCACACGCAGCGGTTCAGCTGTAACCAGTGCCCATACGTAACCACCCACAGGTACACACGGCTACATATCACGGCACACCACACGCAGCGGTTCAGCTGTAACCAGTGCCCATACGTAACCACCCACAGGTACACACGGCTACATATCACGGCACACCACACGCAGCGGTTCAGCTGTAACCAGTGCCCATACGTAACCACCCACAGGTACACACGGCTACATATCACGGCACACCACACGCAGCGGTTCAGCTGTAACCAGTGCCCATACGTAACCACCCACAGGTACACACGGCTACATATCACGGCACACCACACGCAGCGGTTCAGCTGTAACCAGTGCCCATACGTAACCACCCACAGGTACACACGGCTACATATCACGGCACACCACACGCAGCGGTTCAGCTGTAACCAGTGCCCATACGTAACCACCCACAGGTACACACGGCTACATATCACGGCACACCACACGCAGCGGTTCAGCTGTAACCAGTGCCCATACGTAACCACCCACAGGTACACACGGCTACATATCACGGCACACCACACGCAGCGGTTCAGCTGTAACCAGTGCCCATACGTAACCACCCACAGGTACACACGGCTACATATCACGGCACACCACACGCAGCGGTTCAGCTGTAACCAGTGCCCATACGTAACCACCCACAGGTACACACGGCTACATATCACGGCACACCACACGCAGCGGTTCAGCTGTAACCAGTGCCCATACGTAACCACCCACAGGTACACACGGCTACATATCACGGCACACCACACGCAGCGGTTCAGCTGTAACCAGTGCCCATACGTAACCACCCACAGGTACACACGGCTACATATCACGGCACACCACACGCAGCGGTTCAGCTGTAACCAGTGCCCATACGTAACCACCCACAGGTACACACGGCTACATATCACGGCACACCACACGCAGCGGTTCAGCTGTAACCAGTGCCCATACGTAACCACCCACAGGTACACACGGCTACATATCACGGCACACCACACGCAGCGGTTCAGCTGTAACCAGTGCCCATACGTAACCACCCACAGGTACACACGGCTACATATCACGGCACACCACACGCAGCGGTTCAGCTGTAACCAGTGCCCATACGTAACCACCCACAGGTACACACGGCTACATATCACGGCACACCACACGCAGCGGTTCAGCTGTAACCAGTGCCCATACGTAACCACCCACAGGTACACACGGCTACATATCACGGCACACCACACGCAGCGGTTCAGCTGTAACCAGTGCCCATACGTAACCACCCACAGGTACACACGGCTACATATCACGGCACACCACACGCAGCGGTTCAGCTGTAACCAGTGCCCATACGTAACCACCCACAGGTACACACGGCTACATATCACGGCACACCACACGCAGCGGTTCAGCTGTAACCAGTGCCCATACGTAACCACCCACAGGTACACACGGCTACATATCACGGCACACCACACGCAGCGGTTCAGCTGTAACCAGTGCCCATACGTAACCACCCACAGGTACACACGGCTACATATCACGGCACACCACACGCAGCGGTTCAGCTGTAACCAGTGCCCATACGTAACCACCCACAGGTACACACGGCTACATATCACGGCACACCACACGCAGCGGTTCAGCTGTAACCAGTGCCCATACGTAACCACCCACAGGTACACACGGCTACATATCACGGCACACCACACGCAGCGGTTCAGCTGTAACCAGTGCCCATACGTAACCACCCACAGGTACACACGGCTACATATCACGGCACACCACACGCAGCGGTTCAGCTGTAACCAGTGCCCATACGTAACCACCCACAGGTACACACGGCTACATATCACGGCACACCACACGCAGCGGTTCAGCTGTAACCAGTGCCCATACGTAACCACCCACAGGTACACACGGCTACATATCACGGCACACCACACGCAGCGGTTCAGCTGTAACCAGTGCCCATACGTAACCACCCACAGGTACACACGGCTACATATCACGGCACACCACACGCAGCGGTTCAGCTGTAACCAGTGCCCATACGTAACCACCCACAGGTACACACGGCTACATATCACGGCACACCACACGCAGCGGTTCAGCTGTAACCAGTGCCCATACGTAACCACCCACAGGTACACACGGCTACATATCACGGCACACCACACGCAGCGGTTCAGCTGTAACCAGTGCCCATACGTAACCACCCACAGGTACACACGGCTACATATCACGGCACACCACACGCAGCGGTTCAGCTGTAACCAGTGCCCATACGTAACCACCCACAGGTACACACGGCTACATATCACGGCACACCACACGCAGCGGTTCAGCTGTAACCAGTGCCCATACGTAACCACCCACAGGTACACACGGCTACATATCACGGCACACCACACGCAGCGGTTCAGCTGTAACCAGTGCCCATACGTAACCACCCACAGGTACACACGGCTACATATCACGGCACACCACACGCAGCGGTTCAGCTGTAACCAGTGCCCATACGTAACCACCCACAGGTACACACGGCTACATATCACGGCACACCACACGCAGCGGTTCAGCTGTAACCAGTGCCCATACGTAACCACCCACAGGTACACACGGCTACATATCACGGCACACCACACGCAGCGGTTCAGCTGTAACCAGTGCCCATACGTAACCACCCACAGGTACACACGGCTACATATCACGGCACACCACACGCAGCGGTTCAGCTGTAACCAGTGCCCATACGTAACCACCCACAGGTACACACGGCTACATATCACGGCACACCACACGCAGCGGTTCAGCTGTAACCAGTGCCCATACGTAACCACCCACAGGTACACACGGCTACATATCACGGCACACCACACGCAGCGGTTCAGCTGTAACCAGTGCCCATACGTAACCACCCACAGGTACACACGGCTACATATCACGGCACACCACACGCAGCGGTTCAGCTGTAACCAGTGCCCATACGTAACCACCCACAGGTACACACGGCTACATATCACGGCACACCACACGCAGCGGTTCAGCTGTAACCAGTGCCCATACGTAACCACCCACAGGTACACACGGCTACATATCACGGCACACCACACGCAGCGGTTCAGCTGTAACCAGTGCCCATACGTAACCACCCACAGGTACACACGGCTACATATCACGGCACACCACACGCAGCGGTTCAGCTGTAACCAGTGCCCATACGTAACCACCCACAGGTACACACGGCTACATATCACGGCACACCACACGCAGCGGTTCAGCTGTAACCAGTGCCCATACGTAACCACCCACAGGTACACACGGCTACATATCACGGCACACCACACGCAGCGGTTCAGCTGTAACCAGTGCCCATACGTAACCACCCACAGGTACACACGGCTACACTATCTAGGGATCCTTACTAATATATAAACGCGAAAGTTTGTATGTATGGATGTTTGTTACTCTTTCACGCAAAAACTACTGAATGATTTTAATAAAACTTTATAATTTTCAAAAATTCCCACGGGAACGTAGTCCCGGGCGAGAAGCTAGTCTTGAAATAAAATGAACAAATTTCTTTCAGACAGACAGCACGACTACATGAAAGATGGCATAAAGGAACCAAGTACCAATGTCCACACTGTCCTGACGAATTTCTGTGAGTATGCCACTGCCAACTCTTCCCAGGCATACTGTAGGTGTCAAGGATTACATTTTATCCCGAAGTTTTGAATAGTTCTTTGGGAGAATATTGAAATCGATGAAATAGTTAGTGGTCCATGGCAAGACAGGTATTTTGTTAAATGGTCCCGCATCATCAACCTTTTCACCGCCAAAGTCTGATTATCAGACGTTTAAGTTTCGTGCCCTTGCCGCCAAAGTCTAATATATCAGATTTTTTTTTTACTTTAAGGCGACTACAGCACCTAAATTACGATTTCATGATGCGTAGATAAGCATGACGCACTGCATTAAATCGAAGAAAAAAATACTACGGTAATATTCAGGACATAAACTAGATAAGTAGTTTGCTGAAAACATGATTCAGCACTTTTGGTTCGATAGAAAAAGCTCACAAAGTCACCTCTAAATACCAATATTGTGTATCTTTTAAGCTGTAAAAGGATAGTAAAATGCACACAGGAACTTGAATTTGCTATCAAAATGTTCGTGATTGAACACTCTCGATAAGTAGTTAACGCATTTTTCGATTTAAGCTGTTACCTTTCCACAAATCTCATTTTTCTAACTTTCGAACATGTTTTTACGCACGCACGCTTTCATAGTCCGTAAACTTCGTGTATCGACACTGTTCGCACTGCCGGCCCAGGCCTGTTGAGAGACGGAGATGGCACTATTCCTATGTGTGCTGCCTTATCGGGTGCTGTAGTCATATCGTTCACCAAGCGTTCGCTATACGCCACGAATTTAAAAAAAAAAAATTTATGTCGTGTCGTGTGGTGGGCGTTTTTGACGAAAACTCTTGGCGCTAAAAGGGTTAAAAGTTTAAGAATCGCTGTCCTAATCGAGATGTTTCTTAACTATTAGGGCCTCACCTATGATATTGGCGATATATTCTCAAGCTTTATTTTGTTCATAATTTATTTGATTGAACAGCTCTTCACAAATTGTTTTTATTTAAAAATTTGGTCATATAATGCATAGTTCCACTTAAATCAATACATTTTTACTTTAGATTTATATACTGAAAACGAAGATCAAACGTAGCTTGTTTACTGTATTGCCCGTTTCAATGTTTATTTTTGCTGTACCTTTGTTATAATTAAAATTTTCATTAAACTAGGTATCATTAAAGTTAACTTGATGTTTTCCGAATCTTCCCACAAAATTTTGTTAAAGGACTTCGCATATCTGAGAAAAATCCAAAAACGTTAGTATGAAAAACAGAGTTTAAAAAAAATATTGTTTGAAAAACGACAATTTTTTTTTCAAACGAAGATGTTTGATCTACAGGGCTTTAGGTAAATCTCTTTCAACCTCTCGAGTGGTTAATCAGTCTATGAAACTGGACAACTTTCCCAAGGAACATAGGTCAAAATACAAAAAAAGAATTTGATCTTCCATACAAAAAGCGCTTTATAGCGCTATATTTAATGTTTTTCATCATTTATTTGTGTGTATGCATATGTTATATATTTAGGTATAGATATGTATAAGGTATATTACTCTTTGCACGTCTACCGCTTCACCTTCTGTATCGGTTCCTTCACCCCCCGGTTGCCTGGAAGAAATTGCTCTATAGCAATAAGGCCGCCGAATTGTGCACTACATTATGAACATTTGTTTTCGTTTAATGTTATGTTTTATGTTTTTTTTGTGTGCAATAAAGAGTATTGTATTGAATAAATTCATGAAGTTTGCATGGGAACTCAAAATTATTTTTTTCGTATTTGACCTATTATTGGGGGAAAGTTTTTCAGTTTCATGGACTGATTAACCACCCGAGAGGTTGAAAGAGAGATACCTAAAGCCCTGTATACGATTATATGCGTAAGTGTATACAGGGTGTAAAGGACAGCTTAGCAAATACTTAAATGGTGGAATCTACCCATAACTATCATCAGCTATAAGTAATTATTTTTTCCCGGAAACGACATGTGAAGAAGTTTTCATTATTTCCCTACTTTGTCGCTACGCAACGTATCGCTACACCGCGCCCCGCGCGCGAACCCCCCGCGCGCGACCCCCCCCCGCGCCGCGCTGCTATCGGAGTGCGATGTACATTGCTGGTTTTCGTGTTTTACGTTGTTATGATTGTTCTTTAGTTGCAAAATGGAGTGTATTCGATTAAATAATAAGAAATGTAAGCAGAAAATATTAAAAAACATAAAAAAAAGAAAATTTTCCGGGTAAAAATTCCACTGGAAAATCATTTAGAATATAGAATAGAATAGAATAGAAAATGTTTTATTCAGTAACATTACATGCTTACTATCTCTAAACATAAGACATAGTTACATCCAAAGTAATGTACTAAAAGGGGTTGCCAGCTCAGCATACTGCCGTGGTGAACACGGCGCTGATTTTCAGCTAGTCCCGAAAAATAAACCTAGACTTAAAAATATTTAACCTAATTACATACTGTGTGCGTGTATGTGTATGTTTGTGTATGTGTATGTGTGCGTATGTATATGTGTGTGTGTATGTGTGTGTTCTGTATGTTGGCCGCTCTTGCATGTATGAATTTGTGAGAATATTGTGCGTGGGGTGTTCATGTGTGTGAGTTTTTTGTGCTGTACCAAGTCTATCCGCTGTATAAAACCATGTAAAACTATGTTTGTACTTAAATATATTATCAAATATAATATATATATATATATATATATATATATATATATATATACAATTATACATATATAAAAAATCAAAATAAATACTTAACTAAAATTGAAATAGATAGAAAATACTTCACAAAATACACCTACTTATATAAAAAACTCCGCCGGTCTGTGCAACTGTCTGTCTAGTTCGATTTTCTTTACATTTCTTCGAAATGAGTTCAATGACAATGATTGTCTGAGTCCAGGGTTTCAGTTTTTGCTAAGCTGTCTTTTACACCCTGTATGTAAGAGTGAATACCGTTTGTTCGGCAGTAAGTTCACGACGTACATGGGCCACATCCGGATAAAGCACCCCTCGGACTTCGTCTGCCAACTCTGCGGGTACTCCTTCGTCTCAGAGAAGGGGATCGAACTGCATAAGAAGCTCAAACACAGACTCGACAACGACGAGGTAATTCATTTATTTATTTCTATACTATCTATCTAAATATATAAAAGGAGAAACTGACTGACTGACTGACTGACATATCAACGCACAGCCTAAACGGCTAAACGTAGGCACTTGAAATTTGGAAGGGACGTAGCTTAGGTACCGTAGAGGTGCACTACGAAAGGAATTCCCGAAATTCCCACGGGAACGGGAATTAGCGGGAAAATCCTTTTGTATGAAAAATCTAAATCACGTAAGATAGATGTTTTCATTCTGTGTACTCTGTACAAAAAAAAATAACACGCAAACGAAGTTGCGGGCATCAGATAGTAATATTATTAATTATCAGGCAGGCAGTTGACTACAACTGGTAATTGCCTGTATCCCACTGATCATTGTTGAGTTTTCTTTTTGGTTGTTAAAATGTGCTTGTCCAGTCTATTCTTAAATTGGTTTACATTCTCAGCTGATATAACATTCTCTGGCAGTTTGTTTCACGCTCTGACCACTCTGTTGCTTAAGAAGTGCTTGTGCGGTTTGTTGTGTGAGAAGCTAGTCCGCAGTTTTAAATGATGACCTCTTAGACGCTTGTTTTTGTCATATTCAAAGAATTGTGCAGCCTATGTTCACAATGTTCACATTTAAATCAATCAATTATAATCTTTAGTTAGCGAAGCTTTAAGAGTGATTCCCCCTACTATATTGAATAACTTTCCCTAAAAAATCCATATTAAATTTGTTCAAAGAACGTGAATCAGAAATTAAACCGGAGGGATTGATAGCTTACAATACGGGGTGTACAATTTAGGTTGAAATATAAGATAAATTTTTCACATCTTCATACAACTTTTCCTTTGTATGCGAAATCGATATTTTTTTTGGAGAATTACATATAGATTCCTTTGGGAATTTTTGACATCTTTTGTACACACCCGTTTTTTACAAGTAAACTATTTTGATTTTGGAAAATTGTACAGTTTCATCGGGGGGCACCATCTTAAAGTTATGCCAAGTTAACTTGAGACCAGTGATAAAATATAATATATAAATGGTGTGCAAATCAAGGTGTGCAAAATGATAAAATATCGAAAAAAATATATAAAAATATAGCATTTTGACATTGGAAATGTCTTTTCGTTCGCTCCAGTATATGCCCCGATTTCATGAAAAAGTGCGATCCCCTTATATCTCGGAGAGTTGTGAAGATATGATATTCAAAAAAAGCTCAAAAGACGCGTTTTAACGAGAGCTTTAAGGTGCAAAAATAATTATTCGAGAAAATTAAAAACGAAAAAAGTTAGGCCTAAATAGTGAAAAAAAATTTTTTTTTAGAATTTTTCATTTTGGCGCTCGATATTTTGGAAACGAAGAATGATATCAAAAATTGGAGATAAACTCCTTTGGACAATTTAGTCAGCTACAATTTGAGCCTAAAAAGACGATCGGGTTAAGGGTTTGCCCTGTAGTCTAACCTTTTTGAAAAAAGTCAGAACGACATTTTTTCGAATTCCGTAGATTCATTTCCAATGTGCTCGATGGTCGTGTGAGGCACGAATTTTATTTTTTAATACAGTTGCTCAAAAAGTGGCGTATTGCAGGGATGTATAGTGTTCGGGATGTGGGCTATTACATACTCGAGCTTTTTGTTTACCTTTCACATCTGTCAAAATAATGTCTATTAAAAAGAAAATTAAACAAAAACGAAGTTTTTACAGAAAAATATCATAGAAGTTTTTATGATTCATGCAAATATTTCTAAAAAAAGCTACTAATTTGTTTCAATATCAGACTTAAAAGTAATTTTAATTAAAAAATCTGATATTTAAATTAATATTAGTATCGGCCAAATTAAAATAAATATAAAAAGTTGGCTGTATGACGTGCACTGCCATAGTCTCTGCTTATATACTTTTACGGTTGGCGCCATTTTCCAAAAAAATTCTTTGCGAGTTTAGTTGTTTGTTGCACAAAATGAGTAATTTCGACAAAAATTTATTTGAATTAACACCACCGGAACTCAGTATAATTGCACAAAATGCTTCGGAGAACATTTTACCGGAAAAGTCAAAAAGTCGCTATAAATGATGTTAGTTGAGTTTATTGTGTTTTTATTATTTTATTAAATTGCTTAATTTTTTCGCAACCGTATTAAAATAGTTGTTCAATACAACGTGTGGGACTGTTATTTCAAGTTATTTAATAAAAGAAAACCCACACTTGTATTGAAAACTACTATTTCGTGTGAGAAATAGTAGTTTCTACGAAATAGTAGTTTTATTTCGTGTGGCTTCAGTGACAGTGACGAATGTGTCTGTGGAACTGTACAAAGTATAAGGCACCTACTATCTTGCTCTAGCTGTCCAGTCACTCACTTGCACCCTGAGTGACTTATATGAGGCCAAGTCAAACGCAGTCGCCGTGGCCACTTTTTGGGCCAATACCATATAAAATAATAATAAGCCATTGACACGAAAAGAAGAAGAATTTCGTGTGAGGGTCGTGTGAACGTACCCGGACGTCTCGACTCTCTTTCAATATTTTAATATTCCGCACACCGTACACGGAAGATGACGTCGTGGGCCCACGTCTCAAGTTAACTCCTACGAGATTATACTTTTAAAGTCACCCAGAAATATTGAAATGTGTGTAGATCCCCCCCGACGGCCCGTACTGCGCGGAGTGCGGCGTGCGGTTCGTGTCGGTGGATGCGCACGCGCAGCACATGCGCGTCTCGGCGCGACACAACCACACTGACAAGTCAGTACATACGTTATATTATACCACCTCTCTTTAACCCTGATTAAAAAATAGTGGGTTTGTAAGTTTGATCTGTGTGTATGTGTAGCTTTGTATTTGTCTCTATGTGTGGCTGGGTATCTGTTTCTGTGTATCTTTGTGTCTGTGTATTTTTATCTATTAATTTCTGTGTATCTATGTATCTGTGTATTTGTATCTATGTATTTCTGTGTATCTATGTGTCTGTATCTATGTGTCTATTTGTATCTGTGAGTCTGTCTATGGCATTGTAGCTCCTAAACGGATGGATCGATTTTTATGTTTTTTTTTGTTTAAAAAAGGCAATCGAGCTGATTCTTAGGATGATTTAATCAAAATTGGTCCAGCCGTATAATAGTAGAAAGACACTTTTATCCCCTAGTAGCTTACTCTACTTTATACACCTACTGTGAGGTTAAATAAAAAAGAAATTATAAATTCATCCCATCAATAATGTTTTGAGCCTCCGTTTCTATGTAAGAGTCGCTGGAATTACATACTGGACTTTTTTTTATTTATTTAAAAAACTTACCACAAAACAATTTAGTAATTCGCGATAAAAATCACAGATCCAAAATCACCTACGACGTTTACTTATAATATTTAGATCCGTAGGCAAAGGAAAGTCAATAGCTAAGACATAGAGCCAAGTTTTTATACTAAATATTTTTAATAAAAGTAAAATCTCTTTGATGTGTCAAATTTTATAGTTAAAATCTACTTGGACCAAGGAAGTAACAGCCTTGTTTTTTTTTCGAAATTATTTTTGATAGAAGTTTTTGTTGAAATTTTGGCGTTCCATATTTAAATGTCATTAATGCCCAAGGGAAGTTCCATACAATTTTATTTCCCATAAGCTTTAATGGCTTACTTTCAAAAATAAAATACTTGACGTATAATACGTGCTCCAGATGCAGGTGGTGTATAAAAGTTATAAGCTATGAATCTAGATACAGGCTTTTTAAGGCGCTTTTCAAGCGAAGCGGCAAACAAAGCAACGCTAAAATGAATCTTACTAGCTACGGAGCAAATAATTTTTTTGCCGAAAATACAAGTACGAAGAGACATCCGTCGCCTGAAGATGGAACGACGGACGAAAAGAAACCTTTGCTCCGTAGCTATTAAGATAGATATACATTCTTTATTGCACACAGTCACAAAAAAAGTTTCATTTTACAATACAATATACAAAGGCATACAGAACAATCAACAGAACATAAAACACGGTGTACAACAAGGCGGTCTTATTGCTAGGTAGCAATGTCTTCCAATTTCTTTAACGTTGCTTTGATCGTCGCGCCACGTCGCTTCCTATATATTTTTTTTACCAGCCCATTACGTCCCCACCGAGGGGCACGGGCCTCCCTTCGAAACACGAAGGGGATTTAGTTCATAGTCCACCACGCGGGCACATTGCGGGTTGGTGGACCGCTCGTCTTTCGAAATGAATTTTCTTGGTTTCATCACGATGTTTTCCTTCACCGTTGAGCAAGTGATAATAAGAAATCCGTACATAAATCCGAAAAGACGAATTTAGTGGTACAGGCCTGCATAAGGATTTGAACCCGCGACCTTCGGATTACAAGTCTGGCTCATTACCAACTGGGCTTACCAAGCCTATATTTACAGTTAATAGTTTTCATTAGTTTATAGTTTCTATCCTTTTGCAGAGAACAAAGAGAATCGAACAAGCCTAAAAAGGGGAGGAAATCAAAAGAAGCGAAGGAGAGGGAGAAGAGAGCGAGAGAGAAGAACGAGAAGGACCTAGGAGAGAGCAGGAGAGTGTTCCCGAGCCAAATGAGGAAGGCAGAGGGACCGATACCTTGCGAACAGGTATGTCACAGGAAAATTTTAGCCTTTTCACCGCTAAAGTCTGATATATCAGACGTTTAAGTTTCGTGCCCTCGCCGCCGAAGTCTGATATATCAGACAAACAAATTTTACCAATTTAACTGTATTTTTTCTAATTATTAAAAAGCGCTAAAAAGGTTAAAAACTGTAACATTACAACTTCACTAGTGAAATTATCATCTCCAGTGATACTACAATTTGCCTGGTAAAATTATTAGCCCTATCAGGCTAGCATGGGCAATTTAGCAAAATTTAAAAAATAAAATGCCAAAATTTGTAGCTTTTTAATTGCTAATTATTTGCCAAAATAACGATTTTTTTGCTCAAGCCGATCGCGAGAAATCGAAAATTATGCTACCTTGATATAAACGTAGCAGAGTATCTCAATAAATTGCATACTTTTCTCTTGACCATGACAGTAGATTTTGTTGCTAATTAGTTGCGATAAGTGAGAAATAGCGGAAAATTCAAAAATATATATTTTTTAATTTTTCCGCTCCATGCTACCTTGAAACCCGTTTTGCCTTGAGTAATGAGTGCTCTCAATTTGTTGCTGACTGAGAGAGTACTCAGTTACTCCTAAAGAACCAGCAACAAAATAGTTGAAACCGATCAGCCGATTTTTTAATTTTTTTTCGATTTTCCTGGTCCATGCTATCTTGAAAACGGTTTTTCCTCGAAAGTAGAGTGCTCCGATTTTGTTACTGACCGATAGTGTACTCAGTTACTCCTAAAAAACCAGCAACAAAATGGTTGAAACCGATCGGCCGATTTTTTACATTTTTTTCAATTTTTCCGGTCCTTGCTATCTTGAAAACTGTTTTTCCTGGAATAATGAGTGCTCTCAATTTGTTGCTGACTGAGAGAGTACACAGTTACTCCTAAAGAACCAGCAACAGGAGTAACTGAGTTCTTTAGGAGTAACTGAGTACTCTCTCAGTCAGCAACAAATTGAGAGCACTCATTACTCAAGGCAAAACGGGTTTCAAGGTAGCATGGAGCGGAAAAATTAAAAAATATATATTTTTGAATTTTCCGCTATTTCTCACTTATCGCAACTAATTAGCAACAAAATCTACTGTCATGGTCAAGAGAAAAGTATGCAATTTATTGAGATACTCTGCTACGTTTATATCAAGGTAGCATAATTTTTTATTTCTCGCGATCGGCTTGAGCAAAAAAATCGTTATTTTGGCAAATAATTAGCAATTAAAAAGCTACAAATTTTGGCATTTTATTTTTTTATTTTGCTAAATTGCCCATGCTAGCCTGATAGGGCTAAAATTATTAATTTACGAATCTTTAAGAGCGACTTGCACTAAAGCTATAAACTTATTTAACAGCCTAAACACATTTAACTCGGTGGTCAAAGCAACAAAATCTGTCAAATTAAATAGTTTCGCTAAATATGTTTAGCACTTTGGTGCAAGTGGCCTGTATGAAGTTAGGATTTCCCTATATTTATTAATTTATTTTATTACTAGTTTTCCGCCCACGTGGACTACAGGTGTGTAACCTGTCCAACTGTGGGATAAAATGTAGCCTATATCCTTTCCCAGGCTCTAATCTATCTCTGTACCAAATTTAATCGAAATCGGTTCAGTAGTTTAGGCGTGAAAGACGGACAGACAGACAGACAGACAAAGTTACTTTCGCATTTATAATATTAGTATGTATTATATTCTTTATTGTACACACAAAGCCATACAGTTAATAAAGATATATTGTAACAAATGCGAGCGTTAATAACGAAAACACCTTAACTTGACAATTCCGGAAAAAAATACATACATATGGGTATATTGAAGTTGCTAAGCTGTCCTTTAGTGTGTAAATAACGAACTACCTCAATTTTGCAATATTTTCTGAGGAATTCCACTAGACCAGGGTTTCTCAAACTTTTGGCTCCACGATCCCCTGTTAAAGTTTTTAGATGACAGCGAACCCCTTGATTTAAGGGTTAGTCAAGGGCCTTGACTAACCAATTAAATCCCATAATAAAGTTGACTGTTGAAGAAAATAAGGTTTTTTATTTCAATAAAAGGTAAAAGGACAAATACAGTGTCAAAAGATATATATATTTTTTAATATTAATGTGATGAATGGGCTTGTTTCTTGTCGCAAATTGAGTAAATTGTCGGAGTAGTTTTGGCCCGCCAGTCATCAAGCTGCCGTCACGTAAATCTTGCTGCAAACCCCTACCGACGAATAGCGAACCACTACGAGGGGTTCGCGTGCCCCACTTTGAGAAACCCTGCACTAGACAATTGTTAAAAAATATATATTTATTTTCAGGCAACTAGGTCCATAGATAAATACCTTACAGACTAACATACATATAAAATATTATTTAACAAAATTAAAACTTAACTAACACTATTTCCCGGGTGTTTTTCCGGGGGTGTCTGCAACCGGGAATCTCCCTCGGTGCCGGCGGAACACCACGCTCCGGACGAAAGCTCTCCTTCATGACTGCCTCCAGCATGACCGTCGGGAACCGCACCACAAATGCTTTGAAACTAGCATGGTGATGCGATTCCAACGGTTTCACTCTCTGGAGACCTAAGGGAACTTTTGTCCCTTAGGTTAAGAAGCTAGTCTAAATTGAAGGTATCAGTTCCTGATAAACTGTGCCTTACTCTCTATATATTATTTTTAATGTCCAGTGCGGTATGCAACTGGAGGACTCTCGCGCGTACCACGGCCACTTCCGACGGATGCACCCAGACAAGAACCGAACCAACTACCCCTCGATGAAGTCACCATGCATGTGCGAGGTGTGCGGCAGGATGTTCCAGGTTTGTAAACTCTTTTTGTATTAACTTCTTGAGTATCTCAACCGTTCAGTGAGCTTAAGCAACGTACACAGGGGCAGGGAACTTGATGGGTGACCAGACCAAAGTGGTAATTTATCACGAGCGTTTCCGTTCTTCGGAGGGCACGTTATGCTGTCGGTCCCGGCTGTTTTCGATTGACTACAGTCGTTAAAACCAAGTCAGCGGTTTGAAAACTGACACCAGATTTAGCCAAGGTCACCACATATGATAAGAAGAGAACCGATTTCAAAAAACGAGGAGGTTAAATTAATTGTCTGTTACCTTATAAATCTTATAATTGATGACCTAAACACCCAGAAAAAGTTTTTTTTTTACCTTTAAAATCGTCAACTATCATCGCTTCAGAAAGAAAATAAGCGCACATAATCATAATGCAGTGATGTTCAATAATTTTGTAATTTTAAGTGCCTGCAATAAGTCAAGATATTTTAACATTTAATTAGTAATAGGGAATATGCATGAATTTTTTTTTATTGCATTGATTAACAAAATAATAGGTCTTTACTTATGAAATTGCCGTTTTTCATACAATATTTTTGGAAAACTGAATTTTCCATACTAACGTTTTTGGATTTTTCTCGGGAATGCGAAATCCAAATTTAGCAAAATTTTGTGGGAAGGTTTGGACAACATTAAGTTAATTTTCATCATACTTACTTTATTAAAAGTTGTTACTGTAACAACGTTACAGCAAAAATAAGCAATGAAACGGGCAACGGAGGAAACAAGCTATATTTGAGCTTCTTTTTCAGCAAATAAATCTAAAGTAAATATGTATAAATTTGACTCAATATCTCCGTTATATGGCCAAGGTTTTAAATAAAAAACAATTTTAGTAATAGCTGTTCAATCAAATAAATTATGAATAAAATAAAGCTTGAGAAAAAATCGGCAATTTCATAGGTAAAGACCTATTATGAAAATACCGTAGTTAAGATGACAAAAAGTGTTTTTTTTAATATATCTTTATTTTATAATAATGAGTCACAACAATAGTAACATTAGGCTATAAAACTAAGGTTACACATTTTAATGGGTAAGTTTTGTTTTATAGGCTAAATACGCCTCTGAAAAACATTTACATATGCAAACTACATATACATATTACATATACATGACATATACATATGCAAACCTATTATGAAAATACCGTAGTTGAGATGACAAAAGGTGAAATTAAAATTGGCCAAGAAATACGGCCGATATACGCATTTAAAACTATAAATTACGCACCGATTAGACAGAGAGATCCGACATGGACTGTGACGTCACATGTCACTACGTCCATACAAACTCCGTGTTAAATTTCGTTTTGCTAGAGAGAAATAAATCTTCGATGGCTTATATATTTTTTAATTTCATAGTTCTTCGAAAAAAGTTTTACTAAACTGTTTATTACATGAATGAGGATTAATTTTTTAAATAAAAAAAATCATGCATATTTCCTATTAGTCATTAACGAGTTCGTCTAAAACAAGAGTCTAAAAAAGACAAGATCGAAAAGAATTCACCTTTTTTTCACTTGTTGGGTAATCTACTATTTTCGCATATTTCTAATTTTACGTTTAGGTCTGTGAGATTTCGTGGATTTCAATATCGTACTGTCACTATCTGTCCTGTTTTCTTAAACAAGGACGGCATTACACTTAAAGAAGCTTTATATTTAATGATAGAGTAATGTTATTAACTTTCAGAGCTACGCGTTGTTAAAAGACCACACATGGACCCACACAGGGGAGAAACCATTTAAATGTAACGAATGCGACAAGAGCTTCAGGATGAAACAACGACTGGTGGCCCACCGGCGGGTGCACCAGCAGGTATGTACCGAGATCAGTGGGGTTAAGTGCGCCGGGATGGGTGACCGCGATACAAGAGCTTCAGGATGAAACAACGACTGGTGGCCCACCGGCGGGTGCACCAGCAGGTATGTACCGAGATCAGTGGGGTTAAGTGCGCCGGGATGGGTGACCGCGATACAAGAGCTTCAGGATGAAACAACGACTGGTGGCCCACCGGCGGGTGCACCAGCAGGTATGTACCGAGATCAGTGGGGTTAAGTGCGCCGGGATGGGTGACCGCGATACAAGAGCTTCAGGATGAAACAACGACTGGTGGCCCACCGGCGGGTGCACCAGCAGGTATGTACCGAGATCAGTGGGGTTAAGTGCGCCGGGATGGGTGACCGCGATACAAGAGCTTCAGGATGAAACAACGACTGGTGGCCCACCGGCGGGTGCACCAGCAGGTATTTACCGAGATCAGTGGGGTTAAGTAACCGGGATGGGTGACCGCGATACAAGAGCTTCAGGATGAAACAACGACTGGTGGCCCACCGGCGGGTGCACCAGCAGGTATTTACCGAGATCAGTGGGGTTAAGTAACCGGGATGGGTGACCGCGATACAAGAGCTTCAGGATGAAACAACGACTGGTGGCCCACCGGCGGGTGCACCAGCAGGTATGTACCGAGATCAGTGGGGTTAAGTGCACCGGGATGGGTGACCGCGATACAAGAGCTTCAGGATGAAACAACGACTGGTGGCCCACCGGCGGGTGCACCAGCAGGTATGTACCGAGATCAGTGGGGTTAAGTAAACTAATTTTAAATTATTATTAAGTATTTTTTTGTTTTTTCAAAATAGTTTGAAATTTTTTTCTTCAAAATATTGGATCATACTTATTTATAAATTAACTGAAATAACACAGTTTTAGCACTTCCTTCGAGTAAATTATTCAGTAATATCTTTAACGTTCTCAAAAAGACATTTTTCTTTTAATGTCAGGTGAAAGCGAGCTATTTGTGCAATCTGTGCGGGAAACACTTCTCGACACACAGCAACCGACAGCGGCACATGTTTGTGAGTATACAATACATACACAGATACACACTTTTAGCTATCTAACCGTGTGGTGATTGGTTGAGAATAACACCACCCCATCTCTTTCCGTGGGTGTCGTAAGAGGCGACTAAGGAAACACAAATGAGACCTGCCTCCTAGTAATCCATCCCAGGCAACGACACTTCATTTTTTTCTGAATCTGAGGTGTCGTCCTATGGTCTCATGCGGTGTGGTAGGCTCTGTAAAGGGCCGTCTGGTTCGCGACCACCCTCCTACCGAAGTCCGACGCCAAACAGCTTGCTGTGTTCCGTCGGTGCGTGGGAGTACCAGTGCCTTTATAGGCATTTTCTGGGTTAACTCGCTCCATCGTCGACCTCATATTTAACCTAATGGTCAAGATTGAGGTCAAGAGTTAACCCATCTTATAATAAATAAAAAAATAATGCTCTGTTTGGTGGCACGTCAAAATAGTGAACAATAAATAAATGTTACACATTCAGAAGCCCACACTAAGGCCCGGGTTACAGATGGAGAGTCAAGCCTTGATCTATACTTAAGCATTGATTGTCTTTTTACATCACTATCACTTATTTTAACTAAATCTGAAATAAAGCTGAGCAGTTTATTCCCATGGCTGCCTGTCTGATAGATAATCAGAAATTTTGTAATAGCCCTTTTTGCAAAGTTTTTGTTTAGTTACTGTCTTAAATTTGACCAAAGGTAAATTTTTAATACACATGGGAGTCTTATTATAGAAATGTATCAAAATTATAAAGACGATTGCTACTTAGATCAGGGTTTGAGTTGCGTTTTTAATACGGACATAAGTTTGAGTGTACTTAGACTTATATTAGATTTTAAGACATACTTTGTAGACTTATTTTAAGACATACTTTAACCTTTGTGGGATTATGGTGCGGTGTTGACTCCGTCGAAGCACCAGTCCCAGCGGTGGACTATGGTAGGGTCGAGTAGGGGAGTAATGAAACGCTTGAGTCTCGTTGGAAGACTGTCGGAAGACTGTCTTTATTTGTTACACCGGCCGTATTTATAGTGTGGCCGCGGCGACTTTATGTAGCTACCCTACATATACTCCCCCCCTTGGGAAAGAAAACAACTTTGGCGGCCGGTTTGGTCGAGTGGTAGTGACGCTGCCTCTTGATCGACGGGTTCTGGGTTTGATCCCCAGTCGGGACAAACATTTGTGTAAAAAGCAGATGTTTGTTCTCGGGTCATGGGTGTTTGTGTCTGTCTTTATGTGTGTTCCAAGGGACCCACGACACAAGGGAAAACCTTAGTGTGGGCCTTTGAGCGTGTAGCGTTTATTTATATTATTATTATTTATAAATGAATATATATTTTCCTTTTTGCGACGCCTACATTAAAATTAAATGCAAAGTTTTTCAAACATTTTCATCACAGCTAAGTTCCTCGCTCACTTACTCATTCTAACATACATGATTTTTCTTATCAGATATTTAGGAAACTCAAACCTAGATGTCATATAAATAACTTTATTTATTTGGCAAACAAATCACTTTTTTATATATTATTGTAGATCCACACAGGCCTGAAGCCGTTCAAATGCGAGATGTGTGGCAAGTGCTTCAAACACGCGAGCGAGAAGCGCGCTCATATCACATACGTACACCTGAAGAAACCCTGGCCCAAGCGGAGCCGCGGGAAACGACGGGTCGACAACAGGCAGGTACGGACACATTGCGTACATGTACGCTACATCACATACGTACACTTAAACGACGGGTCGACAACAGGCAGGTACGGACACATTGCGTACATGTACGCTACATCACATACGTACACTTAAACGACGGGTCGACAACAGGCAGGTACGGACACATTGCGTACATGTACGCTACATCACATACGTACACTTAAACGACGGGTCGACAACAGGCAGGTACGGACACATTGCGTACATGTACGCTACATCACATACGTACACTTAAACGACGGGTCGACAACAGGCAGGTACGGACACATTGCGTACATGTACGCTACATCACATACGTACACTTAAACGACGGGTCGACAACAGGCAGGTACGGACACATTGCGTACATGTACGCTACATCACATACGTACACTTAAACGACGGGTCGACAACAGGCAGGTACGGACACATTGCGTACGCGTACGCTACATCACATACGTACACTTAAACGACGGGTCGACAACAGGCAGGTACGGACACATTGCGTACGCGTACGCTACATCACATACGTACACTTAAACGACGGGTCGACAACAGGCAGGTACGGACACATTGCGTACGCGTACGCTACATCACATACGTACACTTAAACGACGGGTCGACAACAGGCAGGTACGGACACATTGCGTACGCGTACGCTACATCACATACGTACACTTAAACGACGGGTCGACAACAGGCAGGTACGGACACATTGCGTACGCGTACGCTACATCACATACGTACACTTAAACGACGGGTCGACAACAGGCAGGTACGGACACATTGCGTACGCGTACGCTACATCACATACGTACACTTAAACGACGGGTCGACAACAGGCAGGTACGGACACATTGCGTACGCGTACGCTACATCACATACGTACACTTAAACGACGGGTCGACAACAGGCAGGTACGGACACATTGCGTACGTATACGCTACATCACATACGTACACTTAAACGACGGGTCGACAACAGGCAGGTACGGACACATTGCGTACGCGTACGCTACATCACATACGTACACTTAAACGACGGGTCGACAACAGGCAGGTACGGACACATTGCGTACGTGTACGCTACATCACATACGTACACTTAAACGACGGGTCGACAACAGGCAGGTACGGACACATTGCGTACGTATACGCTACATCACATACGTACACTTAAACGACGGGTCGACAACAGGCAGGTACGGACACATTGCGTACGTATACGCATATATGGACCGTGCACACCCCAGTAAAATCTAGGGCCCACCTCAGTAAAGTCTAGGGCTCACCGTTGGGCTACCGATTTGAAATTCTATGAGGGACGCCAAAATACTGATAACTTCACACAGCAAACATTAGAAAAATCAAATAATTATCCATAGCCGAGAAATCTACATAGCTACTTACTTATTATTGCCTTGTAGCCCACACATCTGTTTGTCTCTTACCCCCTCTAAGGTAGACTGGAAGATATCCTTTCAGGGATAAGTCCACCGTTGCATACAGCTATGTTTCTTTTCAATTCTTCATCGCTGTCATAATGGCTGTACAGGGTGTAACAGAAAGGTGTAGTCATATTTCAGGATGGTGACCAGCCAATAAAACTAAACAACTTTCCCCAAGGAACTTATTTAAAATCTCAAAAAAAATTCGCCTCTCCATACAACTTGTGCGATCAGCTGATAGGTTTAGTATGAAAGGCCGAATTTTTTTTAAAATTTCAATTAGGTTCCTTGGGGAAAGTTGTTCAGTTTTATTGGCTGGTCACCATCCTGAAATATGACTACACCTTTCTGTTACATCCTGTATAAGGCGGGTACTTAAAAATAGGAATCATATTTTGACCCGGTAGGGCACGGCAATTTTTAAAGAGACAGAGACAGTTTACACTTACGACTCAGATTAATGATAATATTTATTTATTTACACGATACTTACTAGTCTAAAATAAATTCTAACAGCTTACTTATCGTAATTTTAATATAGAATATCTATAAATCTAGCTAATAGTAGATAACTAATAGAACTTTAATATATTTATTTTGTACTAGCTACTTCGTTCCCGTGAGAATTCGGGAAAATTATGTAGCCTATGTTACTCAGGGATAATGTAGCATCCTAATGGTGAAAGAATTTTTGAAATCGATCCAGTAGTTTGTAATGTTGCACTAAGCCTTACAGCGGAGCCGTATGGACCTAGTGAACAGTAGTCGAGGTAGGCTACGTCGAGGGTCCTATAGATATAAGACCCTAGACGTAGGTAGGGTAAGGTCGAGTGAAAGGTTAGTGGTAGTAAGAGAAAGAGAGTAGATACAAGAGAACAGATGTATTTTATATAAGGCCTAGCAGTATAAGTTTGGGTCCTGCCTCCCTAACGTCACTGGCAAGTTATAGGTAGCTGAGGGAAACAAGAGTTCGACTTAAGTAGGACGACGTAGCTGAAGCCAGGAGAACGAGGTCTTGACGGTGCTACGCCGGGTACTCGGCGCTCGAGGTGGTGACTGCGGCAGATTTCACGGCCCACGCCGGAGGCAAGAGGAGGCTGCCCTCACGGCTCCTCGCCGGAGGCAGGATAAGGTTGCCCTCACGGCTTCCAGCCGGAGGTACGAGGAGGCTGGAGTTATTGAGAGCCCCCACGCGATGTGCGGTGGCAGAAGGGGGGACTGTGGAGTGAGTTCACACGCGCCTACCACTTTAGGGAAATATACTAGATGTCGAGTACTGTTGTAGCGTAGGGTTCGCGCCTGGGCAAAGTCCCTGGGCCGTGCTGCGGCCCAGGGAGGCCTTGAGACAGTAAGGTAGCTGTCCTGTCCTTCTATCCCACGTGAGAGATGAAGGGAGACTCCCCTTTTAAAATTCAGCCGTCAAAAGGTAAACAGAAAATCGTTCGCGAAACTCACGATTTCCAATTTTGATTTCAAATTCAAATAGAAGTCAAGATTGACAAGAATAGGTAGCGGATACCAAAGACAATATGAATCACGGTTGAACCATCATTCTATGTCAATGATGCCATCAACCAAAGGCAGAGAGTAACCAAAGACATAGGATTCAATGTCAACGGCTATATGACAGACCAATGACATGACCGCTGTGACAATGCAAAATACAAATAAAACAAGAAATAGAAACTAACTAAAATACAGGAAGAGAAGAATACTACAAGTTTTAAGTTTATTTTTTTACCAGCCCATATACGTCCCCACCGAGGGGCACCGGCCTCCCTTCGAAACACGAAGGGGTTTTAGTTCAAGCCATAGTCCACCACGCTGGCACAATGCGGGGTGGTGGACGGCTCGTCTTTCGAAAATGAATTTTCTTGGACGGGCGGAGTTTCATCACAATGTTTTCCTTCACCGTTGAGCAAGTGATAATTAGAAATCCGTACATAAATCCGAATTATAAAGACGAATTTAGTGGTACAGGCCCGCACCAGGATTTGAACCCGCAACCTTTCGATTACAGGTCTGGCTCATTACCAACTAGGCTATCACCGCTAAGTTTATTCGTTACATAATATTCCCATTTCCTCTTTATAATATTAATGTAGATTAGTATGTAAAAGTTTGCAATAAAGTACATTCATACATCCATACATATACTATCTCTGTCTCGCAGGGGCCGGTGCCGACGGGTGCGAGCGAGATGGATGTAGTGCAGCCGCTGTGGGCGCCCTGCGACCCCAAACTAGACCACATCAACAACATCATCGAGGACAAACCACTCTATTACAACTTGAAGATATAACTACACTAGCTGGGAGTCGTTCCCGTGGGAATTTGGGAAAATTGTGTAGCCTTACACAGTTCAAACATTGACCCACAATAAAAAAAATAGACTTCCAATCGCGCTCAAAAAGTGTCCGCGGCAAATGAATGCCCATCACGGCGATTGGGCATTCTTTTTGCTAGGTTTTCTCACTCTTTCATTCTTTTGTTCAGTTCTTTTATCCTGCTCACTCATCCGTCAAAGCTCGGACAGTTTTTGGTTGACGTTTATTTGAGATTGGGTATCTAATTGTTTTATTGTATATCAATGAGTTCAAACAACATTTATATTGGTTACTTTAAGGCCCGAATACAGAAGGAGATTTAAGTCTTGATCTATACCTACTTAAGTATCGATTGTATCTTTCTCTCACTGTTAAAATGATAAAGACGAATGCTGCTTAAGTATAGATCAGAATCTGAGTCCTGTGCTGTAATACGGACCTAAATCAGTTAACGAAACTTAGTAATTTCCCCTTGACACTGAACAACTTTTCCCAAACCTGAAATATGAAAACTAGCATTCCGCTCGGGACTTCGTTCCCGTTGGAATTGAGGAAAATCATGTACCCTATTTTCATCACGGATAATATAGAATTGTAATGGTGAAATATTTTTTCAAATCGGTTCAGTAGTTTCGGAGCCTATTCAATGCAAACAAACAATCAAATCTTTCCTCTTTATAATATTAGTATATAGAAAACATTCAGGATGTCACTATGTTTGTCAGTTAAAATCAAATATAAAACATACAAGAAGTTTTCAATAATGTGCCGCATGGCCAAAAGATAAAATTGCAAAAACCTTTTCATACAACTTCGTATGGAAAGTTTAAAGAGTTTTTTTTTCTATTGACTACATGAGAGATTTTAGGCTTTTTGTCAGTTTTTGTAAAAAAAAAGAGAAGACCATTTAAAAAAATTACTTGCATAAAAAACAGTGCAGTTACGCACGTAAAACGTATATTTTTAGAACTCCCAAGCTAAGTCGATTGTATGAAAAACAGAAGTTGTTCCGCTAAATGTGCCGGTGTGTGTATTATCCAGGAAACTTAGTCGAATGAGGGTGAGAATCTCGGAATGAGAGATAGTCAGCTAAAAAAGTTGTATAAACCTTTATTTTAACACCCTAAAACTTGTCTCAAAACCTACATACTCGTATCGTGGGGTGTCGGCGTCTACAAAAAGGTAATTCCAAGGTTAAAGGTCAAAAAAATCGATTTTTCACACATTTATTGCAAATATGTCGATTCCTATGGGTTGTATGCTATTTTCATTTAACACAAATATTGTGGAGGATTTAATTCTCTACAACTTTTGTTCAAAAGGGCCGTCCATTAATCACGTGATGTTTTTTTAGCATTTTTCAACCCCCCCTCCCCCTCGGTGATACGTGGTGAGGTTTAAGACTGAACCCCCTCCCCCACCCAAAATCACGTGTATTTTTAAGTACCTACAAAGAATTTTAATTTTTTTTTGAATATTGTCTTTAAATACAGATACAAAGTAAAATTGAAGGGCGTCTGATTGAAAGATCGTTTGACGATTGAATCCTTTATTGGAACAATATGGATAACATGGAAATGGCTTCTTATGTATGTACTTTACTTAACTATAATAGGTAACTTAGATGACCTAGGTATTGTGAGAACAATACTTAGCAATGAGTTGACTGCATATGTGGCTATCGAACTCGCTGCATACCTAGCATAGGCTTCGGAACAGACTACATATGTGGTTATCGTATTCCTCGGCCAAGCTTACTTGACGACTGCATATGTGGCTATCGGTCAAGCTCGCTGCCTAGCTAAGAGTGAAGAACGTAGTGGCCGCGGTCCGTCTTATATACTCGTCGGCGATGGTGGTGGGGTGGTGCCGTGCAACCTCGACGTCATCGCTGGTTGACAGAGACAGATAGTCGGTGTGCGAGCGAGAAAGTATTCGAGCCCGCACGCATCGCGTTACAAAATCTAATTTTAAAAATGTCTAGACAGAAATGTTGCAGGTTGTTTTTGACTGGGATAACACTACACGTCCGTTTTTCGGCTTAGAAATCGCGCGTTTGACGAAAAAATAAATACACGTGATATCTTACTACACCCCCCCTCCCCCCTTGTGATGTTTCGTGATTTTTGCTAAACCCCCTCCCCCCCCTTTCGAGCCTCACGTGATTAATGGACGGCCCCAAACATGTTTTTAATATCTTGAAATAATATCGAAATATTTGCGATAAAGGTGATATTTCACTTTTATATAGAGCTTGGGCCTGGTCATTGTACGGTACTCCATAAGTCGTCATTAATACTAATGATGACATTGGTAGCGTCTATTTTTTATAAAATACATTAGTTTTATTGTAGAAAAATATTTAAAATTGATTATTATTGCCATACTTAAAATGATGGTGGAAATGGTGGAATGAAATGACAGGTGACAGTGACATTAATGACAGTTGACAAGGAAACGCGCGTTCAAAAATCTATCTACCAGTTTCTTGTCATGACATCAAAATATTATTGAACAAGCAAACGAACTTACCTGTGACGTTCGATTTTAATTATGGTTCGAAGTCCTGTCCGAAGGTAATCTACTGGATAGGATGCCTTTTGGCAAACTATGACTCACTATTTCAAAGACAAAAGCAAAGCGGCGAGCTGTCAAGTGGCAACCCCATGCTGTAGGTGGCCACCCCACAGCCCACCGCTGTGGGGTGGCCACCTACAGCATATTCATGTACAAAGGCGCAAAATTTTAAAATGTTTAAATCGGGTAGGGATTTGGGAGGGTGTCCCTTCGGACAGGACTTCTCTCCATAATTACAATCGAACGTCACAGGTAAGTTCGTTTGATTGTTCAATTATGGTTCGAAGTCCTGTCCGAAGGTAATCTACTGGATCGATGTACAAAGCGAAACAGTTTTAAAATTTTGCAAAAAATATTTTTTATTGATTAATCACCAGTTTTATAATCATTATGTATTTCAATAAAATTAACATACAATGGACTTACGTATCAAGTCTATATTAAATTGAAACATTAACTAATTAAGTACTTAATAAGATATCTATCAAGAGATCAATTATATCACATGAGATCTTAAATATATTTTAATATGGATCTAGCAAATGTTGAGTTATCTTTGACTAATGGTCTATTATAGAAATTTGCAAAAGTCAATTGATATCATGAAGGAATCTTTTTCTAACAGTTTCATTGCTGTTCTAAGGTCCTCTAATTTGAATGTTATTGTTGTGACAAATTTGTTAAAAGCTTTTAGGTTCAGTATGAATCTATACTTTCCATTAGGTTTTTTAACTGTAAAATTTTTTGAGAAATATTCTCCTTCTTCATGATCTACTTTTGATATTGTATTATCTGCCAATAACATATTGATTGAGTATTGTAAAATGGATCTTTCATTTTTAGAAAAAAATATTATTTTGAGGAATGTGATGTTGGATGGGAGTCTTAGCAAGTGGAATCTTGTAACCTTGTATCCATTTTAACACAACCTTATTTGCTCCAATAGATTTCCAATATTTTACCTTGTGTGAAGTTTGTTTGATAGTTTTTTGCCCTGATGTTGAGGCCCGACCTGCCAACTGCTTTAATTTGCTGTATTTTCTTTGAGAGTTCTTTGCCGAATAAAAAACCATCAACATCAACTTCATCCAAGAAGTTAATTAATTTTTTGTCTAGTGAGGGGATAATCACTGATCTTCTCATTTTATTGTCCAGATGTTGGATGTCAGTTAATATTTTTATTGCGTCAATCAGAGGAACCACATTGTAAGTGTCCCCTTCCTTTATTAAACTGTCGGTAGTTTTTAAAATTGCTGCGAGGGCAACAGCAACCTTGCCTTGTCTCGCCAATATTTTCTTATCTCCACTTATTTGTTTATGATTTAATATGGCTGCAATTTCTGGATTCAATACTGGTGCTTGAAGGTTTTTGCAGTTTTCTGGTAACAGATAGTTTTTTATCTTTGGACCTAGTTGATTATTTTCGTCACTTATTTTCCCTAAGAGACTCTTTAATTCTTCTGGTAATTGAAAATTCTCGTCCTTTATAGTAATGACTTGGTCAGTGAGTTGTTCTTCTTTAATTTCTGGACTTTCTTCATTAGAAGTATCAGAAAGGTTGCCTATGTCCTCGTCGCTTCCCGAATCTAGGTACTCCACTGTCCACTCATCACTGTCACCATCTGACTGGTAGCCCAATTTCTCTTCCAGCATCTTTATTCTTTTTACGAGGTTCTTCGTGACCTCCCCCTTTCTTTTTGACATCATTCCTGAAGTGTCCAAAAGATAAATATGATATAATATCACTTTTTATGTTTTATATACATATTTAATTGTAGGTTCAACCACAGGTTCCATCATAACCTTTTTATTGAAATAACATAATTTCACATCTCCAGTCAACCTGCTGGATTATATTTTGACCTAATGTGAGTCAATTTAAAACAGAATACTTTAAATTTTACGGATTTATCGTTTTCTTTCCACATGGAACCCATGTCAAGTAAAAACCTTGCTCCCTTATGGTACTAAAAGTAATTCAATGGGTCCACAACTGACCCTTTTCTTCCAAAGGTTTATTTAATAGAATATGGATCATTTGCCTGATCCTGTTTTCCCAAGCTGAGGTTGTATTGCTCCCCAGCGGAGGCTTAGATAATTGTTTCAGAGTGGAGACTTAGATAATTGCTTCAGAATGAAGACTTAGTACGAGCCATGCTCTCCAACAGAGACTTATAGGTCGGATCACTTAGTACTAACCATGCTTTTCGACAGACTTATAGGTTATTAAGGTTATGAAGACTTAGTATGAACCATGCTCTCCGACAGAGACTTATAGGTCGGATCACCTGCTGATCCTTCTCTCCCCAGCGGAGATTGCTTTGCTCCCCAACGGAGGCTTATATAATTGCTTCAGAGTGAAGAGTTACATTCATAAAATTCCTACTCTTATATGAAGTGTATGTCAATGCAGGACCGACTTATTTAGTCGGTACCTAGCGCACTTTTACGTTATAAAATATACTTACGTGTGTTTTCTTGAATTTATTACGGTGATAAATTTAATTTTGATATACATTTTCCGAAATTGGTGAATCGTCGTCCGTCACAAAAAGCAGAATGGCGGCGCAAGCGCGGTGGGCTGTGGGGTGGCCACCTACAGCATGGGGTTGCCACTTGACAGCCCGCCGCTTTGCTTTTGTCTTTGAAATAGTGAGTCGTAGTTTGCCAAAAGGCATCCTATCCAGTAGATTACCTTCGGACAGGACTTCGAACCATAATAAAAAGTTAATGCTCTGGTGTTATTATTCTATAGCCATTTGTTTTATCCAACATATTATGAAGATTTAGCTAGGATTTACTTGTTAAATATAAACAAGTCGATTAACTATTAACAATTACGCATTGACTATTTTGAACGTGAATTGTCAAACAATATGGTGACCTCAGTGTGGTAACTACAAAAACACTTATAATTTTCAATATTTTATAATTTTCTACAAATCAGCCAGGGATTTTTAAATTTTTATTTTATTTTTCCAGGAACAAACTAGGTATTTTATTTTTATTTTTCTGGATACTGTACAAAGACCAGGCCCATTTTGAAAAATCACCTTTATAAAAAAATCGATTTTTTGACCTTTGACCTTAGAATTTCTGTAGACGCGGACACCCTACGATATGTAGGTTTTGAGACAAGTTTGTGGGTTTAAAATAAAGCTTTATACAACTTTTTTTATCTGACTATCTCTCATTCCGAGGTGAAACTCCTAATATTCCTGGATTACTAACATATTCGTTCTTTTGACCCTACTGACTCTACCCCTTGTGTAAAAGGGTAGAATAGAATCACTCCTAACGTTTTTCTAACTAATCTAAAGTCACCCAAGAAGTGTTTAATTCATCTAGAGTACGGACGGCCGCACATCAGGTAAGGGGGCGTCCATTAATTAGGTACGTGAGGCGTTTTGGGGGGAGGGGGTCGGGCCGGATCTCACTCAATCTCACGTGGGGGAGAGGGGGGGTCTCTACAAATATCACGTAATATTTTCCCCCAAAAGAAATAGTGTTAAATTGTTGTTCCAGTAGCCACTCTGAGTTCCCGTGGACTGAATGAGAACAATCTTTTGACGTGATAACGTCTTTAAAATCGTTTTAGTCGGGTGACATGTTCAGAAACTTGTGTCACACCAAAACCTCACGAGCGCGATCGCAGGTATAACGAGAGAGAGACGGACCGATCTCCCGTCTCATCTCGAGCGCTGCCAGTCATTCCGTGAAACTTGTCACGCGGAATCCTCACGAGCGGAGGCTGGCATAGCGTTCGAGTGAGTGGACCGATCTTCCGTCTCTCTCACCAATAAGACGTTATCACGTAAACATCTCGATCGTAAACCTACTTTACAAACAACCAATTTTTTTTTCAAGTTTAAGTAGGTAAATCATAGCTGTTTTTTATTGTTCGATTATTTAAAAGTTAAAAAATAATTATGCAAATTATGTAAGTTTTCTAAATAAATTACCAATTAATGTATTTACACTATAACTAAGCATTTTCATAAAACTCACGTGAGATAAAAGGGGGAGGGGGGGTGTCGAGCCAAATCTCACGACATCTCACTAGAGGGGGTGGGGGGGTCGAAAAAAAGCCAAAAACACCTCACGTGGACGCCCCCTAATCACAAGCGTGCACTGTCCTGTTGCGATAAGAGCAGTTTTGCGATGAAAATGGAGTAACCTGATGCGCTGGCCTCTGTACAATGCTTCTGTTTTCTTGTTGTGTCGGCAAACTTCGTGTTTGCGTGACGTACGGAGGCGTTCCGGCCTCTCCCTCTCCGCACTACACTTTATTAATTACTAGCTTCTTCGTTCTTGTGGGAATTTTTTCGTCAATTTTCCAATGTTTTTAATAATTATTCTGCTAAAACCCGAAGACTTAAGTTTTCTACTTCCAACCACATAATCAAGAATGAAAACAGTAAAATAGAAGATAAAACGAAGACACGTCGGCACACACCAAGTATAGAATCTATCCTCCTTACGTTGGCTCGATGCTGGTATTCTTGTCGACTCCCTCTCCTATCCACTCCACATCCTGCTGCAACAGCCCCATACAGTCACAGACTCTATCTTATGGTGCCCCGTCGACCATTGACCGAGGCGATAGACAGATCGACTGTACTAGTTGGTAAGAATGTCGGATCACTCAATCCATTACATTTTTGAAATGTAGCATGAATAGTGGGATTTGTGCATTCGTGCCACAGTGGCCAGACCGAGGTGATTAACGTCGTTGAGTCTCTATGGCAGAACTGCTGGCCGTTGTAACGGTAACGGTTTTTAATAATTATTCTGCTATTCGGTACGGAGACAAATAGAACAAATAAAAAACCATGAAAATCGGTTCAGCCGTTCTCGAGTTATAATTATAAGTGTTCCAACAAACCAGACTTTGTTTTATACAGGTGACTTTTTAATCAGTAAACAAATTTTTCTTACGGTGTCAGTAACGTTGATAGAACGTAAATTAGTAGAAAAAAATTTCCTCAAAATTCTCAGATTTCGATATCCCTTTTATTACCGTTATCTAAGACGTTATCTTAGGGGATGAATTTTGTAAAACGCAGAAACACGGGTGTCACAAATTGTGTTGGAAAGTACTATTACCAAGTTTTAACCAACGAGTGAAATGAAGGGCCCGGTATGATACAATTGTTAGTATATGAATTTTCCAAGATGGCGGCGGAAAATCTGGAAAATTATAGCAGATTTGTAACCTGCGGCCCCAAATTACCTAAGATTCAAGTTCAAAATTACAAATTTATTTGTAGTTTAAGCGCCGGTCCGTAAGGGTTAAGTCAATTGGACGATGTTATTTTTTTTTTCCATACAAAATTTTTGATTTATTTTCATGCTTCAGACAAAGCTTGAATTTTTTTTATGAAACGATATAAAACAAAAAAATACCGGTCCGTTAAATTTCCATAAAGTTAACATACAAAAAAATTGCGTACTGATTAAAAAATAACGTGGTATATTAAGAAGATAGTAAAAAATACCCTATTGGCGTATTGAGGAAATGGCCTCTTGGTGCCTCGGTCATGTACGAACTCAGTGTCTGGCAGAATCTTATCAAATAGCTCAAGATGTTGAGGTATTTGATAAAATTCTGCCAGACATTCAGTTTAGCTTCCGCCTTAAAAGCGGTTAATGAATGAATGAATGAAAATATTTATTTCAGACCAACAAGTCCATATTTTATTAGCAACAAAAATCTTATAACTATGTTAGTAAAATTTAAAATTAACATTGCTCAGCACATGTAGAGATGACCAATGCTTCAGTATTGGACCATCCACTCTGTCCGCAATGACCCTCAGGAGCCTGTTAGTACTACACTTAATGCGAGACCTCAGGGAGGCTACTCGTTTGCGCAGAATGGCCTGGAAGCCCTGTACTGTGGTCCACAAACATCCCAGACGCACTGCAGCGCCAGTGCAGCCCCAACGACCCCTGAAAGTATTATTGTACTGGACACGCAGAGCATTGTAGGATTTTTTGTGTAATTGCTCTACAGGCTGCACGTGTATAATGTTTGGCAGTAACTTTTGAAAAGTGTGATTTTCACATCACGTGAGCAGAACTCTTAAACAGAATTCTGGGAAACTTTTCCAGGTAGTGATAATAATGAAATATCGCGGTAGGGATTGCAGTCAGAACGGTCACTTTTTATTTCTTAAACTAGATTTTTCCTGCGGCTTCGCTCGCGCAAAGAACTCTTTTAGTCACCCATTTCAATCTTGACCCCTTAGGGGATGATTTTCGAAAAATCGCGAAACACGTGTCCATTTATTTCCTCCAAGGTATATTTTGACGAAGTTTCGTGTCAAATTGTCAAAAAATTTCTCCATACAAACTTTGAACCCGTAAATCCTTTGAAAAATCCTTTCTTAGTGCTTGCCTACGTCATAAAAAAACACCTTTTTGCCAAATTTTAGCTTTCTAGGTCTAAGGGTTTGGGCTGGGCGTTGATGAGTCAGTGAATTAGGACCTCCAATTTTATATAAGATAAGAAGATAGGTATTTTACTACAGTATTTGTGGAGGGCCTTAACTAGACAATGTAATCTGTACTATACCCTGACATCGAAACTCTGAATTCAGACCATCATGGAGGAAAGGACGCACGTCCAAATGAAAACTTCTATAGGGTGTGCATTTGTAAAACCAGTAATTGCCGAAACACAACAATAAATTAGTTGTAACGTGAGAAGGAGACTCATGTCTTGATCTATACTTAAGTATCGATTGTCTGTTTCTCTAACTATCAAAATGACAAATTACGATTTTATGATGTGTAGATAAGCATGACGCACTGCATTAAATCGAAGAAAAAAATACTACGGTAATATTCAGGACATAAACTACTCGTAGATAAGTAGTTTGCTGAAAACATGATTCAGCACTTTTGGTTCGATATAAAAAGCTCACAAAGTCACCTCTAAATATCAATATTGTGTATCTTTTAAGCTGTAAAAACCATAGTAAAAAGCACACAGAAACTTCAATTTGCTATCAAAATATTCGAGATTGAACACTCTCGATAAGTAGTTAACACATTTTTCGATTTAAGCTGTTACCTTTCCATAAATCTCATTTTTCTAACTTTCGAACATGTTTTTACGCACGCACGCTTTCATAGTCCGTAAACTTCGTGTATCGACGCTGTTCGCACTGCCGGCCCAGGCCTGTTGAGAGACGGAGATGGCACTATTAATATGTGTGCTGCCTTTATCGGGTGCTGTAGTCGCCTTAAGTGTAGATCAGAGTCTTAGGTCGCGTTCGGTAATATGGATCTTAGAAATTTCGATGTAAATAGTACAGAGGGCCGCACGTCACGTTACCCGTGCTTGCACTCTGTGCTATCGCGATAAGAACGTTTGTTCAATGAATTGGGGTAACCTGATGTGTTTTAAATATGTTATAACGGGGTTATTACCAAAATTTTTGTTTAAAACTAGTGAAAATAACCGCGAGAATCTCAAACAATGTATTAACCTGTTGTGCTAGCCTCTGTACAGAATTTGTATCTTATATGTGTGTCCTGTGGGATACACGGTGCAATGGCAAAGTTAGTGTGAGTACTTTGAGTGTGTGACATTATTTATTGTAAGGAATTGTGACTGCCATATTTTAAAAGTGTTTTATGTTGTATAAGTGCGTGGCTTATTTCAGCATTGTCCAGGTCTCAGATCTTGATTTTAACCTTTTCACCGCCAAAGTCTGATATACTTATCAGACAAAAAAATAATTTTTTTTTTTTACTTTAATATCGTTCATCGAGCGTTCGCCATACGCCACGACATTAAAAAAATTTTTTTTGATGTGGCAAAAAAAAACACATACATATACACACACACTCACGTACACTTACACGTACGTAAATTATGTTCGCTAAATACTAGGTATGTTGTTGTTAAAATACTTTTAAAAACGAGCAATTAATTATTGTTACATTTTCGTCTCTAACTCCGCTAGAATTGTCACGGGGAACGAGCGTGACAACTCCAACACAAGTATTTTATTACTTACTGGGAGTGTCTCATTTTTGTTTGTATAAATTAAGGAGTAATAAAAGTTTATTTTATTTATTTATTTATGTGGCGTGTGGTGGGCGTTTTTGACGAAAACTCTTGGCGCTAAAAGGGTTAACTAGACAGAAAATCAGTCTTCAAATGGTCGAAATTTGTTACCAAAGGAGACAATTCGTCACCCTCCCGTTCGTGAGCTATAAGGAATTTTTGGGGCAGTGCCATCGATACACAATAAAACAACTAGTTACCCAATCTCAAAGAAATGTCAACCAATAACTGCCCGAGTTTTCGAACGAAATGACGAACGAGTGAGCAGGATCTTCTTATCGTGTAGGTAGTCAAGTACGTGGCGAACAATGGCCTCTGACTTGGTTAGCAGCGGGTGAGCAGGATAAAAGAACTGAATGAAAGAGTGAGAAAACCTATCAAAAAGAATGCCCAATCGCCGTGATGGGCATTCATTTGCCGCGGACACTTTTTGAGCGCGATTGGAAGACTAGTTGTATATTGCAGGTCAATGGGTAATGCTTAAATAAGCCTTAAGTATTTCGGCACTGCCCAAAAAAAATGCTTATAACTTTTATTAACGGAAGGTCGAGCAAATCTGATACTTCGCGTTTGCATTCGACCAATGGATGATATTGATGATCCTGGGTGAAACCAGGCCTAAAGGCACTGCCTAAAAAATCCTCGTACACATTAACGGGAGGGAGACAAATTGTCTCCTTTGGTGACGAATTTCGACCAATCGATGACTGATTTTCTGTCTAGTTAAAATCAAGATTCGAGACTTGGGTAGTGCCTAAATAAGCTACGCGTCTCAAGTACATATTTGACAAAATGACTAGACATTAAGGCGACTACAGCACCTAAATTACGATTTTATGATGCGTAGATAAGCATGACGCACTGCATTAAATCGAAGAAAAAAAATACTACGGTAATATTCAGGACATAAACTAGATAAGTAGTTTGCTGAAAACATGATTCAGCACTTTTGGTTCGATAGAAAAGCTCACAAAGTCACCTCTAAATATCAATATTGTGTATCTTTTAAGCTGTAAAAAACGATAGTAAAATGCACATAGGAACTCGAATTTGCTATCAAAATATTCGTGATTGAACACTCTCGATAAGTAGTTAACGCATTTTTCGATTTAAGCTTTCCATAAATCTCATTTTTCTAACTTTCGAACATGTTTTTACGCACGCACGCTTTCATAGTCCGTAAACTTCGTGTATCGACACTGTTCGCACTGCCGGCCCAGGCCTGTTGAGAGACGGAGATGGCACTATTCCTATGTGTGCTGCCTTTATCGGGTGCTGTAGTCGCCTTAATTAACTTTATTATAAAAATAATAATCTAGTTTTAGCCAATTTTAAGCAATATAAAAAAGCCTATTACATTTAATATAAGATTAAGCTTTTATTTATATAAAGTATTTAATGGATATATTGTGCGACTTTGAAATGAACATACATACATTCATAAGCTCACGCCTTTCTCCCATTAGGGTAGGCAGAGACCACAGATTGCCCTTAGATCAATCAGATCACTTTCAATTTAGTACAAGTATTTTTTTTTAAATTTAAATCTCGAATAATAATTTTTTGTACATACGATACCTATAGATGCCATAATTAGTATTAATATATATGTTAGTGTGTGTGCAGTACGTTTAGATGAGCGAAATTTTGAAATTATATTTGATAAAGAAAATATATAGATAATTATTTGAGTCTGTTTTGTCTTTTATTTTTATTATTGCCTCCGAGAGAATTATGTTTTCCTTCACCGAAGTGATAAAATAAGATTTTCCAACAGCCTTTAAAAAACAGTGCTTCAATCCTTACTAATATTATAAATGCGAAAGTAACTCTGTCTGTCCGTCTTTCACGTCTAAGCTACTGAACCGATTTTGATGAAATTCGGTACAGAGATAGATTAGACCTTGGGAAAGGACATAGGCTACATATTTTATCCCACAGCATTGTAAACAGTTTACACATATTATCTCGAAAGTGAACTGCGTAAGATCATTAGCAATGTGTTCTGTTTTTGCGCATATTGCTGCGACACCGGCCCCGCCCCTTTTTCATATCTCCGTTTAATTTCTGTGATCTGTGGCCGCGGTCCTATGCCAAAATGTCAATATTGACAACGCTAGAGGGCGAGCAAGCCTTTGCACGGGGCCCTCGCGCAATCAAAGTGAAGTTTCGTGTAGGTCAGAATGGCGGGTGTATTGTTTCAGAAATGATTATGTTATAAACGAGAGAAATGTACCTACAATGTACTAGTATGTACCTTTAATGAAAGTCATTGTACCTCCATGAAACGGGAGCCATAACAATAACAAAGTGAGCCGCGGTCCTTACGGTCTGAATCGCGGGTGTATGCTGAATATGAATGTATTACAATACCTATGGCTATGAAGTATTTACCAAAGGAATGTACCTTCAACGTACCTCACAAAAATATAATCTAAATCAAATTGGATAAGTAATTAATGAGGAAATCAATAAAACAAACTTTTGACGCCTACATTTTTTTCATAGCAAATCTTTAAGTAGTAACATTAGGAATCACATTTACAAAAGGCAAATTGTTGCCTTTATTTTTACAATATTTCCACATGTTTTTCCTTGCATTAAATATACAAAGATGCTTATTTGTTCCTTTTCCTGCAAGAATTATCATTCTTGCAGGAAAATAGTTAAAATAATAATAATACTACAGTCTGTCTATTGAATCTTCATCTGATTTTGTTTTTATTAGAACTTGAGGGTATTTATAAAATGTTTAGTAAAACTTAAAATCAAGCGTCAGTCACGTCATTTCGTTTTTCCGAGTTAAGACAATTTGTTTGGCGTGTAGTTTAATGTGAATTTAGTGGTGAGAAATAAAAAAATAAATAATAATTTAAAGAAAATGAAGAGGCGGGGAGGAAAGTGTAGTGTTGTTAAATTAGAAGAACAAAAAGAAGTTTTCGTTAAATATAAAGACTATTTCAAACATGAATACGATTTGCCTTCACCGTGTGACCCAATTTTTTCCACAATCAGTGTAGAATTACAATCAAAAATATCAGAAAAGGCTCTGTATATTTCATTGAAGAGACATTATTCTTTTTTTTTCGATCTCGAAAATACAGAAAATGACAAAAATACACAAAACGAAGAAAATACCAAGGTCGATGCTATTATTGAATCTAGTGAATCCGAAGAAGAAACAAAGGGATTATCCAACGTGTCTAAGGTATTTACATTTCAATTAGACATTTACAAGTGGCAACGAATACTGCCTATTGCAAAATTTACAGTTAGAAACAAAGTCTTGTGCAGCGGTAAATATCAAAAGAAATTTGTATTGCCTAAACATGAGTGGGCTCATTTGTTACGAGAAGAGGTTTGGAATAAATCAAAAATGCCATGTAGTTGGACATTCAAAACCCATTCGGTGAAGTATGGAGAGCAAATTACATGCTATGGATTCTGCACTGAATGTAATGCTGAAATCAAAATAGTAATCAATTGGCCTACGGATAAAATTGCTTTTTGTGAGGGAATAATTTTAAATTACGACAAAACATTTCGGCACAATCCCATGAAAAAAATTAAGTTGTCTCCTGTGCAAAGGAAGGAATTAAGTTATGAATTGAAACATGAGTCACCTATTACAATTCGTAATAAATTGGTTGATGCTACAATGGATATTGCAGATCAAGAGCCACCACACTTGCCGACTTCAGGGTGCTTAAAGCAAATAAAATATGAAGACAGACATAGCCAGCATTACCACACAAACCCCGTTTTATCAGTCTGGACCATGACAAACATACCACCATACGATGATTTAATTAAACATATATCTTTGCATCCATTTTACATTCATTACTGGTCTTCAGCTCAAGATGCACATTATAGGCAATATATTAAAGATAACAGAGTTGTTCTAAGTTTAGATGCAACTGGAAGTTTGATAAAAGAAGTTGGGCCTACGGAGAAAATCATCAACACAAATCATGTTTTTTTGTATTCTGGTATCATGTACGATAAGTTTAATGGAAGAAGCGTGCCGATATCTCAGATGTTATCAGCAACACATGATATGAACACAATATCAAAATGGTTAAAATCTTGGATTGACAATAAAACCCCTCCCAATGAAGTAATATTGGATCAATCACCAGCTCTTATCGGAGCAGCTGTAAAGGCTTTCACAAATTTTGAGTCTACTAAAGAGTACGTGACACATTCTCTGAATAAACTGGAAAAAAATGTCGTAACGCCCAATGAAACCTATATTCGAATCGACGTAAGCCATTTAATAAAAATATTATACAATTTAACTTGTTTTAAAAATGTTGACGGCAGGGTAAGGACGTTTTATTTTCGTTGCTTGTTGCTCATAAGGACGCTAGAAAACTACGATTTATTGAAAGAAGTTGTCTGCGATATAATCACTGTTAGTCTTAATCGCTCTGACGCAGAAGAAACAAGATGTTCAGAATCTAAATTACGGCTAAAGAAACTATTGTTAGATTTAAAAGATATCGATGAAGAATATCAAAAGTCAGACGATGATAAAAAAGAAGATACATGTTTATTCGACGTAAATGAAGAAACAGACTGCAAAACTAAAGAAACTTCAAATGTGCCAAATTGGTATAAAAATCAAATTGAGAAAGAAGAATTAATTGTTTCTTTAACAGAAGACGATGATCAGATGTTACATGAAAATTTATATTACATGCCGTCACTAATACCGCATTTAACAAGGTTAGTTGGGAGTATACCATTATGGTCTAACGTGATGATCCCAATATACAATTCTGATGTGAAAAATCCCTCGTCATCAAACGTTGAAAGCAGTTTTAAAACTTTAAAGCGATATGTTTTTAATATTGCAACTAAGAATAATCGATTGCGTGTAGATGAGTTTATCATAAAACATTCGGACTTTATAGCTGGAGAATTAAAATCAGCAACAAGCAAAGAACATCATGAAATAGTTAAAGAAAAAAAGGATGGACAGAAACCACGAAATACAAGAAAAAGAAAAAAAGAATATTTAGATGACTCGATTTTCGCAGAAAACCCCACGCTAATAGAAAATTGGAGAGGCCTCGGAAGCAAGGAATTCCCTAAAAAGAAAACACCCATTAAGCACGTTCCTCTTCTATTAAATGGTTTAAAAACTAGATCTGGTGTGGAAAACGTGGTACTAAAGAACACGTGCGCATTTGATGCCGCGGCTCAAGTAATCGCAGCGGCTTGTGCTGATGGTTTTGCCGTGAATACAACTGTATTAACTAATACTGGCAATAGTTTTTGTATGTTTTTAAAAAATATGCTTGATGACAAGAAAACACGACAAGACTTGTACAGAATTCGTGCACAAATTGCACAACAATATTTTAAAACGAATATTTCAAACGGAATCACCGAAATACATTGTGACTGTAGCGTGACAAAAATATTTGACGAATACTTGATTGATGCAATTTATAGCGCTGATGTCAAAGAAAATTGTACAAACGAGTCTTGTGTCATCAATAATGTGACCAGAAAGATTGCTTTTTTGCCACTTGATATGAACAAAAAAAAAGTTTCAGAATTAAATGATTCCGCGGCTTCTATGCTGGCAAGCGATAACGTAGTAGTGTGTCGACGTAATAACTGCAATGGAACACGAACATTTACTTATGTCTTGCAAAATGTTATAAATTTTGAGTTAAGTCAAAGTGACTCGGTGTGTATAAATGAAGTACCACTGGAAATTAAGCTAGAATCAAAAACATACAACATCATGGGGATTATTGAATTCTTACCGCCGATATCAAATACATTTGACAAAATCGGTCATTACAAGGCCCATTGTTACAGACAGAATAAGTGGGTGTGTTATGATGACCTATGTAATCGAACTACAAGAAGCCGTAAAAATATAATTGCGCATTGTATATTATATGGACTAAAGTAAACACGCTTTTTTGTGACTTTTGATAAATGAGTAAATTATTATGTATTTTCCATGTTTCTTTACTTTATCGAAGCACATATACCTATAAATATTTCCCTCATGTCAGGCTTCATTTTTAGTACAAACAAAATACTATTCATATTGCTATGAAAAAATTGTAGGTGTCAAAAGTTTGTTTTAAAATAATGGTAACAATTTGCCTTTTGTAAATGCGATTCCTAATGTTGCCACTTAAAGAATTGCTATTAAAAAATTGTAGGCGTCAAAAGTTTGTTTTATTGATTTCCTTATTAATTACTTATCTAATTTGATTTAGATTATATTTTTGTGAGGTACGTTGAAGGTACGTTCCTTTGGTAAATACTTCATAGCCATAGGTATTGTAATACATTCATATTCAGCATACACCCGCGATTCAGACCGTAAGGACCGCGGCTCACTTTGTTATTGTTATGGCTCCCGTTTCATGGAGGTACAATGACTTTCATTAAAGGTACATACTAGTACATTGTAGGTACATTTCTCTCGTTTATAACATAATCATTTCTGAAACAATACACCCGCCATTCTGACCTACACGAAGTTTCAGCGTCAGCCGAGTGGCGCGCCGCAAGAGTTTGTCGTCATCGTGCACGAGCTGCTGTTTCTTAATCCTTGGACCTTAAATTAGATGAAAATATCTGACTAGGTCTGCTGTAAGAAATTTCTTCTTAGAAATAAGCAGTGCCTATGTTTCTTTCTGTATGTCTATTTTGCAGTGAGCTTATAAATACTAGAGTAGTAACGTCTTACAAACGATTCTCAGAAATGCATAACCACTTGATAGTTCAAAAGAGGTAGCTTTGAAACCGATATATTATGCCAAAGTAAACTATATTTGTCTCTTTTCTTCCACTGATTAACTAATTACCGGTGAAGTGAGATAAGATAATAGCTGTCATGAAAACTGACAGAGTTGCCAGTGGTGAGAAATAATTTCCCCAAAATGAATTAATAAATGTATTTAATTACTTTGGTGTGATTAATGTTGTATATTCTGAACAGAATTTAATAAAATTTTCAATAGAAACTGTCATAAAACTGTAACGGGAGCGTGTCTGTACATTGAAAATATTTAGAAAAGCTAATAATTAAGGAAATGGTATTTTTTAAATTCATTAAAGTACAACAAAAATAAAAATTACCGCGAATAAATTTGTTTCATTAGTCAGGGGAATATCTAAACATGTTTTTCTGTGTATCCGCCTTAAAAAAAACGTATGGCTTGACAACATAATAAAGAAATAAACAAAAAGTGTCAAAATCTCCAGTGTTGGACACGGTACCTTTATTAATGGACAGCTAGTTATGGACGAGACCCTTAAATGGACAACCCATTATAGACATAGCCATAAATAGACGACTAGGTAGTTATGGACAGGAAAATTAAAACAAAATTAATAATTAGAAATATTTATTCGTTTTACAAATAAAAGGCATAGTTTCTTATGTTATAATCAGACTTAGGAATCACAACTTTTCAGTTTTAATTATTCATCGTTTTTCTTACTACATAAACATATTTGTAACGCAAGATAACACTCTCTTATAAAATAATAAAGTTATGAATAAACTTCCATTTAGGCAAAACAAATACTGTTCCTCGGAATAATTTTTTTAGGAGCCATAATATCTGCAAAAAATTAAAGGGTTTGGTCACTCAATTCACCTTTTGCGACTTACGCAAAAGAACAAATTTTTTGAAATACTAGATACCAACGTTAAATGGATGAATTATAAATATATACCTGTCATACAAAGAAATTTAATGTTATGTGCAAAAGTTATTACCAAGTAATACATGCAAAACTTTTTTGTCCATTATTGGTTATTTAGTACAAATCCAATAATGAACATTTGATGTCCATTACTGGACCGCATGGTCTAAAAATATCCTAACAAGTTTATAAATAATCACAAAAGAATTGCGCTCAAAAACGAGTATTCCATGCCAATAATTGAAAAAAAATAAGAATCGACACTTGTCCAAGACTGGTGATTGCTCGATTTTCATATCCAGTAATGAACAAAATGAAAAAATCACGTATCTTTTGCTAAGTTTATAATTTTATAACCTATCCTTAATCTTTATATAACTATGCAGCTAAAAAATAAAAGCGATGTTCGGTAAATCACAACAGAAAGTAACACTTTGCGAAAACTTTCACTCACCGTCTTAAGGATTTCCTTAGCAAATCCGGATTTTTTAACAACACTCGTTTTCGGGTGGCTTACTCTCACGCCATTTTTAAACAAAATGGCCGAATATCATGATACGTCAAATTTTGGCAGATCTATAGCTGTAGTCTATGAATCAGTGTTGCTAGCTTTAAAAAGGTCTTTTGTGTGCTTAATTTACAAGATTCTTTTTGTTTTTGTCCATTACTGGGGCCTTGTCCATTACTAGTGCCTCTACCTTAGTAGGAGATAGTAAACGGATTTTGATATGAAAAATGACAGCTTTTTTTATTTAAAAAGCTAAGTAGTTAAAAAAAAGATCTGAGTCATTACCTTGTTAATATCTCAGATCTTTTCCCCTTAAACTCCCAAAAAAGGGGAAAAAATTAAATCGTTTTACTGGCAACACCGATGGCAAAAATAATGCACGATATATTTATTTTGTTTTCTGATGTAATTTTAGACAATATGATCAAACTTATGCAAATTTACTTGTGAAAAGTAACGCCACTTGCATTATCAGCCTTTTCGGACCGTGATACACAATTTTTAACTGTAAATTTCACTATTTTGAATAACTTTCACGCTCCCCTAATGTCAAGCAGGCAACTGACGTTACATATGCCTGCAGGCATCTACGAAGTGGCAACGCGTCGCTGCCGTAAACTGCCAATCTAGTTACGATAAGTAACATATAATATCATTGCAATTTTGCAATGAAACAGTAAATTAAAAAAAAAAAATATAATAAAAATTTCACTTTCCCTATTCATAGTTCCAATCATAAAGCGGCTCCCATCCGTAAGTAAAATTCGGCCAGTAATGTCTAGTCTTGTGATGCTCTTTCCAGTCTTTAGTGTAACGATTCTTCTCAGCAAGCACGTGTCGTGGTATCTTGGTTCTATTGCGGCGCTGGAAGTACACAATAGGCGTACTTGTGATGTTGATGGTACCGTTGGACGTGGACCTGGAAAAGCAGATGTTGGAATAAGGTTGGAATTATAAAGGTGTTACACATAGCGCCATCTTTGCGAACTGCGCTGAACTTTTTTTTTATTTTTTATTATAAGATGGGTTAACTCTTCACCTCAATCTTGACCATAAGGTCAAAGATGAGGTCGACGATGGAGCGAGTTAACCCAGAAAATGCCTATAAAGGCACTGGTTCTCCCACGCACCGACGGAACACAGCAAGCTGTTTGCCGTCGGACTTCGGTAGGAGGGTGGTCGCGAACCAGACGGCCCTTTACAGAGCCTACCACACCGCATGAGACCATAGGACGACACCTCAGATTCAGAAAAAAATGAAGTGTCGTTGCCTGGGATGGATTACTAGGAGGCAGGTCTCATTTGTGTTTCCTTAGTCGCCTCTTACGACACCCACGGAAAGAGATGGGGTGGTGCTATTCTCAACCGATCACCACACGGCCAAAACTAGACTAGATGGCTTGTTTTATGCATTGATTTGCTAATTAATAATGCCGTGTGGTGGTCGTTTGAGAATGTCACCACCCCATTTCTTTCCGTGGGTGTCGTAAGAGGCGACTAAGGAAACACAAATGAGACCTGCCTCCTAGTAATCCACTCTACCTCTATTTATTCTGAATCTCAGATGCCGTACCATGGTCTCATGTAGGCTCCGTAAAGGGCCGTCTGGTTCGCGATCACCCTCCTACCGAAGTCCGACGACAAACAGCTTGCTGTGTTCCGTCGGTGCGTGGGAGTACCGTTGCCTTAATAGGCATTTTCTGGGTTAACTCGTTCCATCGTCGACCTTATCTATGACCTTGGTCAAGATTGAGGTGAAGAGTTAACCCATTACTTAATAAAAAAAAATAAAAATCTTGAGTAGCAGTCGTCTTTGTCATTTTGATAGTGAGAGAAAGAGACAATCAATACTTGAATATAGATTAGATTATTTTCAGCTGGTTTGGTCGAGTGGTAGTGGCGCTGCCTCTGGATCGACGGGTCCTGGGTTCGATTCCCAGTCGTGGCAAATATTTGTGTAAAAAGCAGATGTTTGTTCTCGGGTCATGGGTGTTTGTCTTTTTGTGTTCCAAAGGACCTACGACACAAGGGAAAACCTTAGTGTGGGCTTTTGAGTGTGTAGCGTTAAAAAGCGTTATAGATCAAGATTTGAATCTCCCTCTGTGATTCGGGTCTAAATGTCGTGGAGGTACCAGCCTAGGTGTGTAATTCTGACAGCGCGGCGCCACCATTACTGATTTTGACAAGTATGAATTATTGTATCTTATAGTTATGAAACCAATGAGCAAGGAGATTCTTATAAGAAAATGGCTTATTGTATCTTATAGTTATGAAACCAATGAGCAAGGAGATTCTTATAAGAAAATGGCGCTGGATTGGGCACGTCTTGAGGAGACCAAATAACCATCTGTCTAAACAAAGCCTTATATGGCAAGCTTGTGGTACAAGAAAGCCGGGCCGTCCCCGTACCACCTGGAGACGGTCAGTTGATAAAGAGGCTGCATCAACCGGTCTCGGTTGGAAAGACATCGAAGCTGCCGCCCAAAACAGAGAAGAGTGGAAATCCTTTCTGAGAGCCCTATGTCTATGATGAGGGATAACAGGATTACATGATGGTGATGATGATGATAGTTATGAAAAATTAACGAGAATTGGCCAGGTAGGTAGTTTCCGAGATAAATGACAAAGTTTGTGGCGCTGCTACCTACACGAATGCGTGCCTGTTTCTGTGTCTATGGGCACGTATGAGTGCAAAAGAGTCTGGCCAGCGAAAGCTGTCATCGAGAAACGGCGGTAGATTTAAAATTCGTCCTCTGAAAACACGAGTATCCACTGAATAAACGGAGTTAAGTAATACTGTTTTATTTTCTACTAATTTGATTTGTTTTTTTTTCTATGTAAGTCTTTAACCCCCCCCCCCCCCCCTCGCCTTGATTACGTAATCTTCGTCCGTGCTTAAACTGTAATGTTTGCTGTTTATTATTGGGTCTTAATAAATGACCTAGGAATAAGCTTGTGGCGAGACACAACCCAGTCGTGGTGGGAAGCTGTATTCGGCACTCCATGCTCATCAGTAGCGGCGCCTGCTTGTTTAAATTGGCTTTACAATAATGTTCTCAGGTGGATGACTAAAGTAATTTTATTTCTTTTCTAATTAAAAGTATTTCTAGCTTCCACAACACCTTTTTAATTTTTTAGAAAATTTCTTTAGCTAACAAGTTATGAAATTATGACGTAATCATGGATTCTCTCCCCCCCCTCCCCCCAAATAATCAGATGTATATACAAGCACCCGACCCTCCCCCCTTCCGGTGATTACGTAATTGTTGAATGATCCCTGGGCAGCCTTCGATGGCCAGACTCTATTTATGTACAGGGACAACAGCACATCATGCTATCCAAAACTGTCAAACTTAAATCGAATTTCAATTTTATATCCAAGCATTAGAGTTTACTATACATTGGGGAATTTGTGGTGACCTGATGTGCCGTTGTCTGTACGTAATGAAGGTTTAGGTACTTACGTCGCCGTCGTAGTGGCAATCAGGTCATAGTCTCCATGCACCAACGCATTGAAAGCGTACTTTCTCTCCACTTCTCGCATCATTCCTAATGATAATAAATAATTGGATAATTTCTTATCCATATATTTAGGTATCTCGTTATAGTTTTCCATTTTTGTCCATAATAGTATGTATATTTTTTATATTTTTTTTTATATTTGTGTTGTATTTGTATTTAAATGTTATTTTATTTTATTTTAGGTATAAGTATTTACTTATTGTGATGTAGTTTATTTAATATTGCTGCACCCGCTACTTTCTTTCTCTACTTGATTTCTCTTCTCCGGCTGCCTTGAAAAAATTGCTGTTTAGCAATAAGGCCGCCTATTGTACATTTTTCCGTGTTTTTATGTTCTGTGATGTACTGTTTTATTGTGCAATAAAGTATATATGATAATAATAATAATAATAATTGCTCAGCTCCAGAGTTATTCAGATATTAAGTCAATTAAAATTAGAAGTAAGAACATATAAATGATTGACTTAATAATTTTCCACGTCAAAAACGTAAGAGTCACCGACTTCAATCCCAAAAACCCTTCTTTTTTGATGTTGGTTAAAAATCGATTAGCATGAAGCTCCTAGTCGAGACGAATCAAATGAGCACAAACACGGCGGAATTGCTTTATTTTATTACAGAGTTCCCATGGCTATTTACCGTCTCCATCATTAGACCCTGAATATCACATAGGATCGGAGTCCTTATTAATTACAAACACTCAAACACATTCAAATTCGATGGTATTACATAATTTTGTTACAGAGATCCCATACTCCTAAACCATTCATCATCAGCTCAGCAACATCAGATGGTGACCATTAGATGCAAAAATCTACATAGATTAAGATAATTTCTGATAAACAGTGTATATGCCTACAAAATTTGAGGGTTTCCCTCGATTTCCCCAGGATCCCATCATCAGATCCTGACCTGGTGACAAAGCGACCCTCTGACGTATGACCTACCAAATAAAAAAAGAATTATTTAAATCGGTTTATAATTGCCGGAGTAATCGCGTAACAAATATACAAAAAAAATACAGTCGAATTGAGAACCTCCTCCTTTTTTGAATTCGGTTAACAATATTGAATCTTCTTCTTCTTATCGTGTAGGTATAGTCAAGTGTGTGGCGAACTTGACTAACCCTGGTGTAAGAGTTTTCAAACCGCACAATGGCCTCTGATTTGGTTTTAACGACTGTAGTCAATCGACAACAGCCGGGACCGACAGCTTAACATGCTCTCCGAAGCACGGAAACGCTCGTGATAAATTGCCACTTTGGTCACCCATCAGGTTCCCTGTCTCTGTGTGTGTTGCTTAACTTCACTGATCGGTTGAAATCAGCGAGAGCCACTGGGCTACGAGCGCTTCAATATTTAATTTTTTAACCGACTTCAAAAAAAGGAGGAGGTTCTCAATTCGGGTGATTTTTTTATTTTATTTTTTATGTTTGTTACCTCAAAACTCCGTCATTTGTAAACCGATTTCAAAAATTTTTTTTTAGTTCGGAAACATCTACTTCCAGATTGGTCCCATAAAAATGTTATAGAAATCGCTTCAGTAGTTTAGGTCAAAAATATAAAAAAAACTGAAATTTATGGTAATATATGTGGATGATAATAGGTCATCAATGTAAACGAAGCAAAAACGAAGTAGTTCCCTGAGACTTTTAAGTAGTTTTTGGGGCTCCTTTGTGGGATCTACCGTATAGTGACCGGTAGCGTATATTACCACCACACATCTTCCCTGCTGTCTGGTAATCGGTTGATAATATCACCCACCACTCCGTACATTTCATGCCATCTGGCAATCGGTTTGAGAATTGTACTACCCCGTATCTTTCTTGCCATCTTGCGACTGGTTATGAATATCACCGCCTCATATCTTTCCGTGGGGTGTAAATAATTGATCACTATATCGCTCTTTAATCTCGAGTGATTTAATGCTTTATAATAAACTAGCTTTCCGCCCGCGGCTCCGCCCGCGTGGACTACAGGTTATATCGTACCCAACTGTGGGATAAAATGTAGCCTATGTCCTTTCCCAGGCTCTAATCTATCTCTGTACCAAATTTCATCAAAATCGGTGCAGTAGTTGAGGCGTGAAAGACGGACAGACAGACAGAATTACTTTCGCATTTATAATATTAGTATGGATATACGAGGGAGTTATATATGAATGATAAATGTTAACCTTAAAAAAAATTAACTAAAAATTGACCCGCCTTCAAAAAGGGTGAAATAATTTTTTAAAGCTATTCACGAGTAAGTAGTGGTTACGGGTAAAACAGTAAATAGGTGAATTCATAGCGGAATATGGTAAATAGAGAGGAATTTTTTTTGACGTCGTCGGCGCCAGTTTGAACAGGACCTAGTTTAATGAAATGTATTTAATAGCTTAAACACATTTAACTTGGTTGTCAAAGCAACAAAATCTGTCAAATTAATCAAAATTAGTCTCGCTCATAGACATAGACAAAATATGTTAAACTCGCTAAATACGTTTAGCACTTTGGTGAGTCGCCCTAAGTATTCGCATAAGCTTTTTGGCAGTTTAAAAACTAAGATAGTTATGCCATGCGAGTAATTGTTCGGCGCCGACGTCAAAAAAAAATTCCTCTCTATTTACCATATTCCGCTATGAATTCACCTATTTACTGTTTTACCCGTAACCACTACTTACTCGTGAATAGCTTTAAAAAACAAATAAAAATAAGTCTTAGTGGAAAATAACCTTTTTAAATTAAAAACACTGAAATACTTAATTTGAGACACCAAATTTCATTATTGACATGTTAAATAGCTCCCTCGAATTCAACAATTTCTTAAACAAAGTAAACCTTTTTATTGCTTTAAGTAATGTCAGTCTTATAAACAAATAAAAATAAGTCTTATTGAAAGAATAACCTTTTTAAATTAAATAACACTAAAATTCTTAACTTGAGACACCAAATTTCATTATTGAAATTTTAAATAGCTCTTTCGAATTAAACAATTTCTTAAAACAAGAAAACTGTTTTTTTACCTTTAAGTATTGTGAATCTTTCAGGGAAGTAACAAAAAATTTTCATCAAAGAATACTTCTCTTAATTATCAATAAAATTGTTATTCTTGAGTGAATTGATTTTATTATTGACTTAAACATTTTTGACTTGTTACAAAGAAACAAATTTAAGATATTTTTTTACTGATACGAAGTAAAACTTCTCTAACGTCTATAGGGAGAGGATCATTTTCTTAAAGTTAATAAATTTGCTTTAGTACAAGGCAATTTGTTTATTTTTAAGAAATCTGTTTTACCTGTGTAGCTTTAAAATAATATTACACCCTTTTTGAAGGCGGGTCAATTTTTTGTTAAAAATATTTTATTTGTCATTCATTGCTTCTGTACAATTACAAAGAACACCAATCGGGGAAACAGAAACATTAACATAATTTTATTCACTTTACTTATTACCCGGGAATTTAGGACATCATGTAGCCTATGCTTTATTTTGATGTCTTAGCTATATTACTGCAAAGTTTCATCAAAATCCGTCCAATAGTTTTTGCTTGAAGGAGTGACCAATCCATCCATCACAGGGCTTTAGCTAGGTAAATCTCTTTCAACCTCTCGGTTGGTTAATTAGTCCATGAAACTTAACAACCTCCTCCTTTTTTGAAGTCGGTTAAAAATATATTTTTGAAGTGAAAACTTCTTTAGCGGCGTTGAGCACTTTTAGTAAGGGGAAAAAATATTAAACTCGCGATGAACTCGCGTCAGATGTCACGTGCCCGTGATCGTCAGGTGTGATCGAAAATGCGTAGGATAGGGTTGCTACCTTTTTTGAAGTGAAAACTTCTTTTGCAACGTTGTGCACTTTGAAGTATGGGTGGAAACCTAGACGGCTGACAGCCCTATGGTAAAATAGTTTGATCTCGTGACAGATATCAACGAAACCAACGCGACGAAGGAACTTTGAACGAGCGTTACTTTTACAATTTTATTTATTATCACCTTAATTTTTATTATTTACCTGCCAGTTTTATCACAATTGAAATGCAATACGTTATTGATATAATAAAATAGATATTCACACCTGAAACATACCTCGCAAGTTCTAAAATACATAGATATAATTTTATGAACATATAACGATTACGCACGTACAAAGTGATACCGGACGAATCGAAGTCCGGTATCCGGTATCACCGGTATCGCGTAAGGCGGAGGGAGAGTGAAAACTTCTTTTTTACTGATTCTGGTAATAATGATGATGAAAGAGTCGTTGAAATTATGGATGGAAGTTGATATTTCTGAGAGATAAACTTTTTAACTGCTCTCCTGTCTCTTACTATCTTGCAACCGCGAAAGACCTGTGCTAACTTCGTGGTTTTATTTTATTTTTTATTATGAGATGGGTTAACTCTCTTGACCCCAATCTTGACCAAGGTGCTCGAAAAACCTCGGAATTTTTGACCTTTTTCAGTTTTTCTCTTACGCCATCTAAAATATGCATTTTACAGCAAAGTAATCTACGACACTTTTAAAGAAGATAAAATTAACAACAATTTGAGTGAAACCACAGCTCTGTATTTCTAACAGATCTCGAGAAATAACAGTTCGAAAATGGGAAATTTCACATATTTTTTATTGTTTCCAATATCATTTTCTTTGCTATATCTGGTTTCCTTATTAATATTCGTATTTTAACCTGATAACATGAGACGAGCCGGTCGGCCACCGAGCAGAAAGCGGTGCACTCCTCTCGACACCCTGAGCTTCTCACGTGATGTTGCCCCCGTGTCGCACTGTGCGTGCGGTCGTATTGGGGGGCCCATCTTTAGTAAGTTGGCGAGTCACCACCTGCCCATTTGGTCGTGTTTTTTAACATTGATAGGGCAGGTGCCATAGTCCAGTTACCCAGTCCACTAGCCTCTCAACCCAATAGCCTAGTTTCCTTTCTTTCCATTTTTTTCAATAGTCCTGTACTAACCGGGGGTTGTCTTTGGGTGCATTTCTATAGTGCATACAGAGCTAACTGCCGGTTGGTGTCACATTACTAAATTAAATTGTCTATTGGACGGGCCTCTACGTGTTGGCTTCGGCCCCACGCATGCCTTTCAAAAGTCCGGGACTTAATTGCCCGAGATTATGGGTCATAAGACAAACATAATAAAAGGATTTTATTTGTCCATAAAAAAAATACATATTCTGCCACATCCTTCACATGATACCTGAAGACAGAAACTCATCGCACACAAACAATTAAAACGTTAAAATACTACACATAGCAAACTTCTGAATCTTTGCTTCAGTGCTAGCCAAAGCCAAACACTTAAAGCAAGGGGGCAGGGACGTCCAGGTTAAGCAGCAGTTCCATGTTCGAGATGAGATGGGGGGGCATCGACAGGGACTGGAAAAAACAACATAAAAGTCCCAGGAAACCACTTCGTTTACTTAAATGACCTATTATCATTTATCATCCACATTATATGACCGTAAAATTCAGTTTTTTTAAAATTTCTTAACTAAACTACTGTACCGATTTCGATAAAATTTATATGGGACCAATCTGGAAGTAGATGGTTTTGAACAAAAACAAAAATTTTGAAATCGGTTTACAAATGATGGAGTTTTGAGGTAACAAACTTAAAAAAATATATACATATAACACACCTTTTTTTATCGGGGGTCACAAAGGTACTTTACCTTTAAGATGGACGATCTCGAAGTACAGCGAGGCGACGGCGTCCAGGTTAAGCAACAGTTCCATGTTCCAGATGTGATGGGGGGGCATCGACAGGGACTGGTTGTACCGGCTTACCATCATGCGGTACTTGTCGAAGATAATGCAGTACAGATGCCCTGGGTCACATTTTTTATTTATTAGATAGATAGATAAGAAAGGATAATGGGTATTTTGGTAACGGTATTAGCATGGAACTTGGTAGCGCCATAAGAATAAATAATAAAAATCCGGCATTTATATAAGGTCCTAATTTATTAGTGACTTTCCTTTTAACACGTTATTGTGTAGGTCAAAATATATCATTTGAGCCAAAAAACAAAGGCATAATATTAAGTTGAAAAGGTCTTGAAAAATTTTGTTATGATATCTTTTCATTACTATGATGAATAAACCCATCCATTCAAACGTAAATAATAATGGCAGTAGTAGAGCAGGCGAGCGGGGAGTGGACGGCTTCAAGTGATAGAGAACCATTCCTTTATCTTTAAATGGAAATTTTTTTTTTATTTTTTTTGCTAAATTTTATTTTAAGATAATTAAATTTTATGTTGTTTTTTGGATTACTAATAACCTATACAATAACGTCTTTGAAGGAAAGTCACTAATAAATTAGGACCTTATATACCTACTTCCCCCTTCGCCTCGCGACGCCCCGCTGTCGTCCAGCCGTATTGCTAGGGTTGCTTACTGTTAAATTATTGCTTATGCCTAAAGATGATATCGCTTAAATATAAGTTTTTTTTTACTTTAAAATCATTATTTTACTGTATTTTTTCTAAATACGAGTATAAGATACTAGCTTTCTGCCCTGCAATTTCACTCGCAGTGTGGCATCGAATTTGAATTATGTGTACATCCAAACGCACTACAATAACGTGGTTTGGGCTTCATTGTTTTGCATTCGGAACAACAAACAAGCAAACGCGCGTGCGGCGACGCCGGCGGCGGCGGTGCGGTGACAGCCCGACTGAGTGGTATGTCTTAGCGATCCCCCAGACAGTAGGCTAATATCGTGATCTTGAGTGCGTCTGGAGCGGGAGTTTCCATTCTACGTAAGTTATTATTTATTCTAATGGTGCCGGCACCATGAAATGAATGATACATCGTTCCATTAACAATGTCTGTAAAAATCTATAATAAACTTCCAGAGTCAATAAAAAATGAGACTAGTAATAAAAAATATATTAACTTAATAAAAAAACTATTATATTCAAAATGTTACTACACAGTTGAAGACTATTTACACGATAATTAATAAATTCCAAACACAAAAAAAAATAATAATAATTGACTAAATATAAAACACACACACAACCGCTAAAGCACATACATAGACATAACATACACTACACATACTCTTCCACAACACAGAACTTGAACTTTCTCTCTCTTACACACACTCACACAAATTGATCTCACTAATTTTAAGCGACTAGAATAGGTTTGCCCCTATTAATTGCAGTGGCCTAGAACAGGGTCCATATTGGATACTTTATTGGATTGTAACACCTATATGTAAAACCTATGGATGTAATAAAATATTGAGTATTGAGTATTGAAAAAGGTAATTTTCTGTAGAATAAAAATAACCGAATCGCTAATAGTCCTGATTCATTGTCCAATTAAAGTAATCCTGCCTTGAAAGTTATTTATTATTCATCATTTATTAATTTTTTCCGCGACATTATTCTTCATTTTGGCACAGTATTTTTATTAATTAGGTATAATAATTATAAATGATCATCGTTAATTACTAATTTTGTTACACATTAAATGAAAGAATCTACTTTCATATTATTTTATTTACTGAGAGAATAAACAACCAAACATAATAATTAATGATAATCATTTATAATTAATATAAGAAATAATAAACTATGTCAAAATGAAGAATAATGTCGCAGCAAAAGTGATTAAATTATGAAAAACATATAACTTTCAAGGCAGGACTACTCTAATTGGACAATGAATCTGGACTAGCGCTTCGGTTATTCTTATTCTACAGAAAATTCCCTTTTTATTTATGTATTATTTATTTCAATTGGTGCCGGTACCAAGTTCCATACTAATGTGCCCATCATCTTTTATTTCCATCACAGTACACACTTAAAAAAAAACAGTACAAAAGGAGACAATCACAAAAGCAACAATAGAGTTTAAAACTAAGCTAGCTAACTAGCTTCTCGCCCGGGACTTCGTTCCCGTGAGAATTTCGGGAATGAATTATACATATCAACATTCCTCTTGAATCACTATTGCTGAAAACTGCATTAAAATCCGTTGAATAGTTTAAGAGATCTAAGCGAACAGACAGCGGAAACTACCAATTGAAATATGAAGATTAATAATCTTACGAAACTATGTTATAAACATGAAATCATACATACATACGCTCTCGCCTATAATCCCTAACGGGGTAGGCAGAGCGTCAGTGGTTCTAGAACAACTAGATGCCGCGTTTGACACAAATTGTGAGGGTTATCAGATGGAACAAGTTGTCTAATGGCGCGGGAGGTGGTCAGCCTTTCGCCCATTATACAGCGAAACCCTCGCATCCCACTTACAGACTTTTACTCTACCTGGGAAGTAGAGTACAATGAAGTACAATGACCAATTTTTGGACATTGACATATTTGGATCTACGCTATATAAATACAAACGCGAGCTTGCACTAAAAAACGTTAATTAGGTAATTGTTATTATATAATTAATATATATACAATACACATTTATTAAAATATATATTTTGTTACATACTATATTATATTTATATATTTTCAATTATTTTTTTTCTTCTTAATTATCAACTTTTTTTTTCTCAGCACTCTGTGACGGCTGAATCTTGTTAAATTGTTGTGGAACATGTTGTTGGTATACACGTAACACACTCAACTTATTGATGTTATCAAAAAATCTGTGATTTGTCTTGTGTAATACTGTTTGTGTTCTTCTTAGTAAATTAATTTAAAAAAAAGAGAAGGTAGCAATTCTAAGTTTTTATTTCACTCCCAGCCAAGCGTGGAACGGTACCAATATTATACAGGGCTTTAGGTAAATCTCTTTTAACCTCTCGGGTGGTAAATCAGTCCATGAAACTGAACAACTTCCCCAAGGAACATAGGTCAAAATACGAAAAAAAAGGTTGATCTCCCATACAAAATGCGCTATGCTGATGAAGTTTGTATGGAAACTCAATTTTTTTTTTCGTTTTTTTGACCTATGTTCCTTGGGGAAGTTGTTCAGTTTCATGGACTGATTAACCACCCGAGAGGTTAAAAGAGATTTACCTAAAGCCCTGTATATGGCGCGAGTTAAGGTTTTTTTTTACCAGAGGATACAGGGGCCTAATGAAGAATTTTACGAAATTTCCACGGCAGCGAAGGAGCTGATCCTCTAGTAAATTAAAAAAATAGAACCTATCAAACTTCATTTTCTTGGCACCGACTTCAAACAGCTCAGTAGGTAGGTACTACATAGCACATCAAATGATATTGTATTTATTTTTCGCTTTTTTGAAGTTGGTTCTATTTTTTAAAGTTTTTATTTTTCCATTTTAAGTGCAAATTATAACCTCTTCATTTTTTGAAGTCGGTTAATAAAACGAAGTGTTAGCTTTGAAAAGTTTAAGCGAATTTTTGGTTTTTATTTTACATAAATACAGTTTAAACTGAGAAACCCCCTTTCCTCTGATTTCTACTCTTATCTCACTCCTTTACAGTCCAAACCATCCGCAAGTGGAATGCTTTGCCAGAAGAAATTAGGCGGGCTCCCTCTCTGGAATCCTTTAAGAATTTTCCTTAAGATATAATTGTCTTTTATTTTATCAACTGGTCTTTCTCTCGTCCTTTTGTTTACGCTATGTATGTATGTATATATATATATATTTATTGTTATAGGTAGGTATTTATAGTTGATCGAAGGGTAGGTATATACTTCTATTTATTTTATACTAGCTTTCCGCCTGCGGCTCCGCCCGCGTGGACTTTCACATTTTTTAAAATAAAAAGTATCCTATGTTACTTCTAGAGCCTCCGAGAAAATGTGTACAAAGTTTCATGATGATCGGTTGAGCAGTTTTTGCGTGAAAGCGTAACAAACATCCACGCTTTCACATTTATAATATTATATATAGTATAATATAGTATATAGTATATAGTATAGTATAGTATAGTATAGTATAGTATAGTAAGGATACCTATATTTGATTTTAAATAGTTACTAAGTTTTTTATTTATTTATTTTTTAATCATTAATATTTGCACCACCCGCTTCTGTTTTACCTTCTTATTATTTCTCCTCTACCCCAAGGTTGCCTGGAAGAGATTGTTTTTTAGCAATAAGGCCGCCCTTCTGTACACTTTCTTGTTTTTGTTTGTTTTTGTCAGATTATATTTATGTGTGTGCAAATAAAGAGTTAAATAATAATAATAATAAATTAAATGATAACCAACCTATTTCATAAGCTACGTCCTTTCTAGATTTAGCGTCTATATGCCTCATGCGTGCAATGTCATGGCTGGATTTCTTTACCATATCAGCCATGGTGGCTTTCAGGTCTTGGAGGTGATCGGGAACCTGGGTGGAATTCTCGTCGCCAAAACCTTGGTTGAAAACTTTGGTTAAACCTGGAAAGAATTTGATTTTTGATTGGCCTCTTCTATATGTATGCTCACCCTATAATATCTGACAGGGTAGACAGAGCATTATGTATGTTTTTTATTTTATTTTATTTTTTTAATTATAAGATGGGTTAACTCTTGACCTCAATCTTGACCATAAGGTCAAAGATGAGGTCGACGATGGAGCGAGTTAACCCAGAAAATGCCTATAAAGGCACTGGTACTCCTACGCACCGACGGAACAGAGCAAGCTGTTTGGCGTCGGACTTCGGTAGGAGGGTGGTCGCGAACCAGACGGCCCTTTACAGAGCCTACCACACCGCATGAGACCATAGGACGACACCTCAGATCCCGAAAAAAATGAAGTGTCGTTGCCTGGGATGGAGGTCTCATTTGTGTTTCCTTAGTCGCCTCTTACGACACCCACGGAAAGAGATGGGAAGGTGTTATTCTCAACCGATCACCACACGGTTCACATGATTCTATGTTTGACTTACTTTATATGGGTTATTAGATAGGTGCTTTATTAGGGGCCAGTAATATAGTACGTCATCGATTATTGCAAATTTTCAACCTTTAGATTCATCCTACCATCACAACCAAATGACCCGGGCGTGTCATTCTTTAATTTAGTTTACTGCACAATATATTGTCACTACTACTTATTTTCCGCCACTGTTCGCTAAACAAGCACATGTTTATAACTAATATGCGCAGAGTCCCGTACACCAAACAGACCGAGATACCGTCCTCGCCGGCGAGGACCTTCGTCGCGTATACCTCCTCACTTCCGCCCCGATTCGCGGTACCGGTACGTACCCGGCCGCTTCTCTCCACAAACGTATGTCCGACGGTTCCCTCGCAGTAACGCCCTAAGCCGAGGTTCGAGCCCCACAGGGGGCACCCTTAGGCCTGTTACTTAAAATTTTGGGTTGAGAGCCATCTGCGCTCGCCACTTGCTCGGTGAAGCTGTCAAGGCCATCAGCGGCCAACAGCGTAGTCATTCAAAAAAAAAAAATACTAATATGGGCATTACAGACAGTCCCCTATGCCGCGGTCGCATGGAGACAGAAGAAACTCCAGCGCATGTTATGATGGAATACCACAGCGTGGAAGCACAACGGCCACAGTTCCTGGACAACCCGATCCCTGCCGTAGGCGTCGCGTGTAACGACGTAAATAACCTTGCGTGCATAAGCGTATATCACTGAGAGGCTAAGTGCGGAAAACGCCTGAAACAATTCTTTAATGTAGAAAACAAAAATTCAATCGATCGACAATTCAGTTTTAGCTATAACCCGGGTATGAAAAGACTTTAAAAAAAAAACGCTACACACTCAAAGGCCCACACTAAGGTTTTCCCTTGTGTCGTGGGTCCCTTGGAACACACAAAGACAGACACCCATGACCCGAGAACAAACATCTGCTTTTTACACAAATGTTTGCCCCGACTGGGGATCGAACCCAGGACCCGCCGATCAAGAGGCAACGTCACCTACCACTCGACCAAACCGGCCGTAAACTTTAAAAATAAGATGTATAGCTACTCACAAAAGATAAAAAGAAAAACGACTTTAGTCATTTTTCATTGCTGTTTCTTTCCTTATAGGTACAGAAAACAGCACATCAGGTTACCCATGGTATTTAATACATACTTTAATGAGAGTTAAAGATTAAAAATGCCAAATAAATGGGTATTTCTATAATGCATTTTCTTCAAAAATCTAATAAATTGTAATACACTCGGTTGTTTTAACAGATCGTTAATAATTATTTAATGAATCGTTAAGTAATAAAACTCTGTAAACGGAATTAGTGATAAAACTGAAATACGTAATTACGTACTATGAAATAAATAGTACACGACCGTTGAAAGTAACTCATACTTGCAGTTTTCCTAATTAACTCAAGACGGATGTACTTTGGAGCTAAGTTGGCGTGGTAACTTTTATATATTTAACAGTACTCTCTATATTTAACAAGATGGCGTTAATGTGTCTTAAAACAAGCACCAGTTGCACATACATTTCCGGCAAAGCCTTTTAAGGCAGCCAAATACAAATAAGATTACTTACTTGCTTACATGTTATACCTAAGAGACGAGGCGCGTTGTGTACCTACTTCATTTAATATGGTCTTCTGAGTGTGTGGCGTTCGTTAAGGATGTTAATTACTGTTTACGCTTCGGCTTCAACAATGAGCCATAGGGATTTTAAGTGTGTGGCGTATATTATTTTCATGTCTTTTAACTAGCTATTAAATACAAGGTGTTTCAAAAAACTAAAAAAAAAGATAATACAAAATTAATTAAAATGTTGCTTATTGCGCAGCTCTATTACAAATATGACAAGTATGTCATATTAATTATATGAAACTTTCGTTTCGAAAGTGTCAAACCATGCAACTGATTACTAGAGTTGCGATTATTTCACTTTTAAAATTAAATTTTGGAATTTCTTTTTTTTTTTGGGTTCTTTTGAAACACCTTGTATAGCTATTGAATTATTTTAATATCACCATATTATCTTATGTTTGTCTCTCAACCAATCAAATAGTGCCGTGTGGTGCCGTGTGGCCATAATGTATAAAGAAAACGTTACCATGTTAAAAACAATTTTCACCTTTATCTACATTGTAATAAGGCTCAAATTGGATGTCACTTATACAGAAAATTAGTGAGTCTCTGTGCTCGAGAAACATTGTATCATTCAAATTGACATTCGCACGCCCGCCGTCGGCGCTAAAGCTTGTCCCCTTATTTTTATATAGAATCTATTACGGTTAAGGCGACTACAGCACCTAAATTACGATTTTATGATGCGTAGATAAGCATGACGCACTGCATTAAATCGAAGAAAAAATACTACGGTAATATTCAGGACATAAACTAGATAAGTAGTTTGCTGGAAATATGATTCAGCACTTTTGGTTCGATAGAAAAAGCTCACAAAGTCACCTCTAAATACCCAATATTGTGTATCTTTTAAGCTGTAAAAACGATAGTAAAATGCATACAGGAACTTGAATTTGCTATCAAAATGTTCGTGATTGAACACTCTCGATAAGTAGTTAACGCATTTTTCGATTTAAGCTGTTACCTTCCCATAATTCTCATTTTTCTAACTTTCGAACATGTTTTTACGCACGCACGCTTTCATAGTCCGTAAACTTCGTGTATCGACACTGTTCGCACTGCCGGCCCAGGCCTGTTGAGAGACGGAGATGGCACTATTCCTATATGTGCTGCCTTTATCGGGTGCTGTAGTCGCCTTAAAATAGTTTATCTAAAATTCCCTATTTTTATTTCTTGTTCCCGTCGGTAACAATTACTGTAATCAGAGCTTATAATTAAGGAGTTAGTATGAATAACCTTACAGTTTGCTAATTTATATCTTTTGTGTGATCATGCATGATCAGATGATTATCAAAGTAATCACTTCACTTGATCACATTCACAGTGTTATACAAAACTCTATTTTTATGTGTTTCATAGTCAAACAACACGTACATACATACTTACTTTTTACTTTCATGAATGGCGTCTCAATGGCGGTGAAATAATAATGGTGACCACTTCATCCGTTCAGGGAGCGAAAATTAGGGATCGTTCAACAATTATGTAATCACCGGAAGGGGGGGGGGGGTCGGGTGCTTGTATATATGTTACAGCCAAAGTAATTAATCTGGATATTATGTATATTATCTAGCCATTATTTATAATGTCTACTCAATTTAGATAAAGTGATAATTGACACGGAATTAATCACATTAACTAGCAATTTTATATAATATCTTCCAAGACTTGGATAATGTAATAAAACAAGTAGGTACTGTTAAGGTTTTTATTAAGAATTAAAATGACATTGCCATAGATAATAATTCTACATTAATTAACATTGTTATAATGTAATTAAACTTTATAAAGTAAACTTAAAGCTTACTAGCCGTTAAAAACAACAAAAAAGAACAGAGATTAATACAAGTATTTGGTATCTATCGTTGAAGACTACAATAATAAAATATTTAAAATGAACTGACATTCATTAACTGAGTCATAAGTATTATTTATTGTTACAAGTAAGGCTTAAGTGACATTTTGAGTTACACAAGAGGTTTGACTTTTAATATTAAGAATTAAAATAACATTGCCATAGATAATAATTCTACATTAAATAAAATTGTTTAAAGTCAGATAAAACTAGTTGTCGCATCGAGCTATAGTTAAAACTAGCTATAGTTAAAACTCCTCCCCCGCGGAGATTATATCGGGGCAGAAACTGTAGGTTAGGTTTGTTAGTAGCCTAGCCTAACCAACCCGTTAAGGGTTGGTTAGGTTGGGTTAGGTGAGAACTGCGACCCCCAACGCACGAGCCGCGTGCCGCGGCAGCGGCCGGCGATGTGCCAGAAACGACTGTGGTTGCGTTAAGCGGTTGTCGCAGTTCCGCTCGGTTAGGTTAGGTTGTTTTGTAGGTTTCATATATTTCCGGCACCCGTCGCCGCTGCCGGTTCCGGCAGCGGAGGCGCAGCCTAAATAAAATTGTTTTAAAGTTTACCGTATTTATTACTTTGGCTAACTTTGACCCGCTATTATGAATAATATCCGGATGAAGTGATTAATTTATCATATTGTCTAGTCAATTTTGTTATTATATATAATGACCAGTCATTATGTATAATATCTATTTAATCACTATGACTGTAACATATACATCTGGATTATTTGGGGAGGAGGGGGGAAGAAGCCATGATTACGTCATCATTTTATGACTTTAATTAACGTATAGCGAAATGAATAAATAAATTATATTTAAATATTTACGTCCAATTTTGAAGTCTATTACTGGTAACACTAACTATTAGATAGATGGAACGGGATTTCCCCTGCTATAGACAAACTGTGGAACAGTGTGACCAGATTCAGTTTTTTAATACTTTTTCAGCATATTTTATCGACTTTTCCAAGCATCAGTATTGTTATAGGTATATTATATTGGAGGAAGTAAGTATTTTGGGTATATTTTAGGTAAAAAAATTATCAAAACTGTAGCGAGCGTGCCCGCGAATATTGATGTTTAGGGGTAATTATAAATACTAAATTTTAGTTAAATATAATAATATCATTTAACAAGTAACAACACGGACGGATTACGTAATCAAGGCGGGGGGGGGGGGGGGGGTTAAAAACAAAAGATTACGCTGTGATTACATCACGTTAAAAACGGGGGGGGGGGTTAAAAAACGGCCAAAAATGATCACGTAATTGTTGAACGATCCCCTTGAACGAGTCTCACAATTAATGTGACCAGCTGTGACAAAAAATCATGAAATTCGTGTAACGTAATTTATGGATGGCCCCTGAAGACCTAAAGCTTAGGTGTAATCCTAGCCTACCTTTATACCTACTTGTGGTATTCACCTAGGACCCTATATCCTAGGTCCTTCCTTTCTAGTGTAGGTATAGTCAAGTGTGTAGTGAACTTGACTAACCCTGGGGTCAGAGTTTTCGAACCGCCAAATGGCCTCTGACCTGGTTTATCCTAGGGTTTATTCGTTGGCTAGGTTTTGGGGTCAAAACGAATGATCGTCTTTTAGTGATATTTGCGGATTTCTAAAACCTTTATTACCTATGCCATGCCATTTTATGTTTTCATAAATATTTTTATGATACCGATTACTGTGATAATGCATTTAAAAAATGGTTTATAATAAAAATGTTCGTAAGAAAGACGTGTTGTTGTGTGTTATTACGTAAGTACTTGCCAACTAACTATTATAAGTACTTGCTTGTTTTTTAAATAAATACTTTGCTGCTAATTTTTTTTAGCTCGCCGCATTGTCAGCGTCTTCTTTGCTCTCTTCACTTTTTTTTTATCACCCATACACGTCCCCAGCACCGCACGGGCCGTCCTTCGAAACACGAAGGGGATTTAGGCCATAGTCCACCACGCTGGCCCAATGCGGGTTGGTGGACCGACCGGCCGTTATTTATTTTTACAAATTGGGAAACGCAGCATTCGGTAGATTATTAGGAGTTATTTATAATATCAGTTCGATTCATCATTAAGTGACTTAAATTTAGCGAAAATTAAGGATATGAATCAGCCCAGTACACTGATAAACTTATTTTTTTAATTTATTATGAGATGGGTTAACTCTTGACCCCAATCTTGACCAAGGTCATAGATGAGGTCGATGACGGAGCGAGTTAATTCAGAAAATGCCAATTAAGGCCCCGGTACTCCCAAACAGCGACGGAACACAGCAAGCTGTTTGGCGTCGGACTTCCGTAGGGTGGTCGCGAACCAGACGGCCTTTTGCAGAGCCTACCACACCGCATGAGACCATAAGACGCCACCTCAGAATGAAAACCAACTGAGGTGTCGTTGCCTAAGATGGATTACTAGGAGGCAGGTGTCATTTTTGTTTCCTTAATCGTCTCTTACGACACCCACGGAAAAAGATGGGGTGGTGTTATTCTCAACCGATCACCTCACGGCGGGAACAGCCCGGGATCTATGATTTTTTTCTCGAACCGGGGCAAAAAGTTTATAGTGGTGCCCCCTCCCCTCAGTGTTTGAGAAAAACTGTTAAAACTGAAGAATGAGTAGCTTTTTATGTTTTATTTTATTTTTATATCTTTATTTTTGTATTTTTTGTATTTCATAGATAACGATTTTTATCTGAAATAAAATTTTATTATTATTATTATGTTTGTCTTATGACCCATAATCTCGGGCAATTAAGTCCAGGACTTTTGGAAGATATGCGTGGGGCCGAAGCCAACACGTAGAGGTCCGTTCAGTAGACAATTTAATTTAGTAATGTGACACCAACCGGCAGTTATCTCTGTATGCACTATAGAAATGCACCCAAAGACAACCCCCGGTTAGTGCAGGACTATTGAAAGAAATGGAAAGAAAGGAAACTGCGCTATTGGGTTGAGAGGCTAGTGGAATGGGTAATTGGACTATGGCACCTGCCCTATCAATGTTGAAAAACACGACCAAATGGGCCGGTGGTGACTCGCCAACTCACTAAAGATGGGCCCCCCAAAACGCCGCACGCACGGAGCGACAAGGTGGCAACATTGGGTGAGCACCGTGCAGGGTGTGCACCGCTTTCTGCTCGGTGGCCGACCGGCTCACCTCACCAACTCGCGACTTATGCATCTTTCACTTCCACCCTGCGAGCATATAGCTCTGACCGGCCAGTGAAGGCAAACCAGAGGCGAGAGTACTGCGGCCCCTGCTGGGGTCCACTCCAACCGGCCAATAAATGCAAGCGTAGAGAGGGGCCTGACCGACTCTGGGGTATGGGACCCAAGGGACGTCACTTCCCATTCAGCTACAAAACTGCCTATTTTTTTTTGTGACATTTGTGAAAATAATTAAATAATTTAAACTTTTTATTATGTTTTAGCTCATAACTTTCATTTGTGACTTTAAAAACTAACTTAGTATGTATTCAAAAACTAACTGGGCGTATGGAAATACAAAAGTTTGTTTTCAACCATGTTATATAAGGATTCGATTACTTGATAAAAACCTATGGAGGTTTTAGGAAAAGAGGCTTCACTTGTCAGAGATTTCGAATTCTTGTCTCAAGGAACCATGAAACTGCCGCCCGCGGGGCAAGTGCCCCGGTTTGCCCCCCTTAAATCCAGGGCTGGGCGGGAAATTAAATAGGTCTAGATAGGAAAAAAACCTAACAAAAAGAAAATCTATAATTATATTCAAAAATGAAACAGTTGCAACTCTAGTAATCTCGCGCGGTTTGACATTTTTCAAAATGAAAGTTTCTTATAGTAACACTAGCTTTCCGCCCGCGGCTTCGCCCGCGTGGACTACGGTTATATCGTGCCCAGTTGTGAGATAAAATGAAACCTATGTCCTTTCCCAAGGTCTAATCTATCTCTGTACCAAATTTCATCAAAACTGGTTCAGTAGTTTAGGCGTGAAAGCGTAACAGACAGACGCGTACGATCGCTGCTAATAAAGTGCTATAGGGCGAAGCACGGCCTTCGACGCGTTATTTATAGGCATAGGCAAAATATTAATTTAAATTAAATTCTGTAAAGGGCCATATTGATCTATATTAAATGCACAATGTACTTATAGTAGATTAAGCAACAAGGGGATAAAACAGTGTATAATGTCACGGGCAGCATATTGAATTCTGAGCGAAATGAAGGATTCTGTAGTTAATTCCCGAACGTAGTGAGGGAATGAGGATCCGTAACGTTTTTAGTTGAGAATGCAGATTTATAGAGCTACGAAATCCATAACATACAGTGCAAAAATTTTTGTTCTACGACAAAAAATTGACGAAGTTATGATTAAATTACTAGCGGAGTTCACTGTCCGGCCGGCGCGGTAGGCTATGACGTCACTGTGACTGTCCACGCCAGTTAGCCGTTGGTAGCGTTAAGGCGCGCAGGTGTTTTCATTGGTTAATTGTGTCTTTGAAACAAATTAAGTTTCCGATTTGTGTCTAATTCAATCTCTTAACTATGTATAAATATTGTATAGTGCCGAAATGTACAAATACGACTTCGTACTTCTTTAAAAACGCCTGAAAAACTCTTTTTTAACGTGCCGAAAGACCAAAAACTACGCAAAAAATGGTACCTATACAAAAAATGGTTAAATAAAGTGTTCTTAAAGAGTAATTTTGTGATACCTATTTAAATATATCACAAAATTACACTCTTTAACAACACTTTATTTAAATAAATTGCAAATAAAATGACCAATCGCGTCGCCGCCGCGTATATAGAAATGCTTCCAGTACTTAGATCCCCCATACTTACTTCTGAGATGCGGTAGGGTTTACGGCGTACGAAACGACGTTTAGATGTTGTAAATGCTACCCGGGTTTGGGTTCTGTACTGCGGTAGGGTTTACTTAAGCATAGTGAACCATTTTAGACATGAATCCCTACTAGTATTCAGAAAGCAATTTCCAGATAAACCGCATCTGCTTTTAAGTTACAATCTGGTTACATAACTGAGGAAAAATTTTAAAAAATATGTATTTTACATAAATTAATAAAAAGTCAGTTGTTTTTGAATTTATATAGAAAAATAGAAAAAGTAGGTAGAGATACAGAGTCATTAGGTATGTACACAGTCGTTTCTGGCACTTTGCCGGTCGCTGCCGTGGCACGCTCGCTTCGCTCGCTCGGCTAGTGCGTTGAGGGTCGCAGTTCTAACCTAACCCAACCAACCCTTAACGGGTTGGCTGGGTTAAGCTACTAACAAACCTACTTGTCGCAGTTCTGTCTGACGTAATCGAACAAAGAAGTTGAATGACTTATAAACAGACAAAATCAAGCATGTAATTAATAAATAAATAATAAATAAAATTGTTTATTTCCTAGCCTAGAGAACAATTTTACATTTAAGTAAAAATTTTACTTGTATTAGAAGCCCCGCTCTTCTACTATACATTATGTTATCTAAGTAAACAGTTTTATTTCGATAGAATTTGACCAAAATTAATCAAATTAAATATAGGTGTCATCCTATGGTCTCATGCGGTGTGGTAGGCTCTGTAAAGGGCCGTCTTGTTCGCGACCACCCTCCTACCGAAGTCCGACGCCAAACAGCCTGCTGTGTTCCGTCGGTGCGTGGGAGTACCAGTGCCTTTATAGGCATTTTCTGGGTTAACTCGCTCCATCGTCGACCTCATCTTTGACCTTTATGGTCAAGATTGAGGTGAAGAGTTAACCCATCTTATAATGAAAAATAATAATATAAGACATAAAAAAACAACTTAATAATAGTAATGCACATGTGCTTGTGTATAATGCGTGTGTCTGCTCGTGCGTATGTGTGTGTGTGTGTATGCGCGTGAATTTATTTATAAATGTTTGGTTTCTACTTACCTATTTTTATGTATAATACATTTCCGATTGTTATTTAGGAAATGTACAGATTTCCTAGAAAATGTATCAAATAAAACCTCTGAGTTCAGGGAGCATAAGATATGAAAATCCTCCCGCGGCTCAGATCGCGCCTACTTTCGAAAGTGTATGATTCTGAATAGCGGAAGGGTTTCCGTTATAATTTTCTGAACTACACTACGGAATCCATACCTGATTCCAGCGCGTTCACTGATCTGAATAGTGGAAGGATTTCAGTGATCATTTTTAGAAATCTTGCTCGTAAAACCTCCTTCATCTCAGACCGGTGCCGTAGCTGAGATCCGGTAGCATTTCCATAAACGCGCCGCCGCCGCCGCACCGAGAACTATGAGTACCGACTGCCGACTGCGCTCGGACAGTCACTGTGACGTCACACGCACCCGCGTACACCAACTTTTAGCGGCCGGAACGGCATAATGTTTATAACTTAATATCTTCGTAAGTAATGGTCCGATTTGGATAATTCAAAAAGAAATATCATTCTAATGTCATAGAGAATAACGTGGATACTATTTCTATTGAATTTGCTATAACATTACTGATCCTCATTAAGATGTTAATTCCCGAGCGGAGCGAGGGAATTATGGTAAGAATCCTGAATGAAGCGAAGGATTCAAGTCTGCCCAAGACTAAGACACTTTTATCCCCGAGGAGCTTACTCTACTTTATACACCTACTGCGAGGTTAAATAAAAAAGAAATTATAAATTCATCTTGAGCCTCCGTTTCTATGTCAGAGTCGCTGGAATTACATACTGGACTTTTTATTTATTTATTTAAAAAACTTACCACAAAACAATTTAGTAATTCGCGATAAAAATCACAGATCCAAAATCACCTACGACGTTTTCTTATAATATTTAGTTCCGTAGGCAAAGGAAAGTCAATAGCTAAGACATAGAGCCAATTTTTCATACTAATAGTAGATTGTTAACCAAGGGCTGTATTGATGCTTACACCAGAGATAAACACTCTGCTTTACATATCGATTGTGAGGTAAGTAAAAAAACAAGAAAGCAGGTTTCTATGAAGAGAAACATGTGTATTTAATTAAAATTTCGCGCCTAGCTAGTCGACTGCCTTTTTTACTCTTCACGATTTTATGGCACGCAAGCGCGTGAAATCGTGCTGGCCAGTTTGATTTTTAAATCGATTTCAACTAACATACGATGTGACTGCGAAACAAATAGTTCGATATTAAAAATAAAATCTTCATAAATTCTTATATAAATTGTCTCGATTCCGATTCGAGTAAATAATCGATACCGAGAAAAAAAAAGTAACTTTTTAAAAATATTCTTCTTGTAGTATTGAGTAGGTATGACAGTTCTTTTTTCAAATTCCAAAACCTATGCTGTATTGTTAAAATTAAATGGTAGGTTTTGAAACTTATGCTGTAATGTTAACATTACATGGTAGGTTTTGAAACCTATGCTGTAATGTTAACATTACATGGTAGGTTTTGAAACCTATGCTGTAATGTTAACATTACATGGTAGGTTTTGAAACCTATGCTGTAATGATATCCATACACCCCGGCATTCAGGGAAGTAAGTGACTACTTACAGAGCAAGAGATATGTAAATATTTTTAATAAAAGTAAAATCTCTTTGATGTGTTAAATTTTACAGTTAAAATCTACTTGGACCAAGTAAGTAACAGCCTTGTTTTTTTTTGTTGAAATTTTGGCGTTCCATATTTAAATGTCATTAATGCCCAAGAGAAGTTCCATACAATTTTATTTCCCTTAAGCTTTAATGGCTTACTTTCAAAAATAGAATACTTGACGTATAATACGTGCTCCAGATGCAGGTGGTGTATAAAGGTTCTTAATTGGATTAGAATTAATGTTGTACTGCTTAAATTCGCTGCGTAAATAAGCCATGCCTGAAATAAACTATATTTTTATTTATTTTTTTATTTTAGATCTGTCAGCGCCATCAATATGTTGACCATACCAAATTTAAGCTCTGTAGTACCAAGGATCTAATATTAGTAAATATATTCTTATTATTCCCAGCAACGTGTGGTACTTGGTCGACTATTATTCGCAAACTTGAAGTGCCAACTTATGTGTGATAATTGTCCTTTTAATATTCTTGTATGTTCTATCACTGTGAGTTTTTCACATTTTTAGAAACAACCATTTAGTTGGTAGAGGGGGGGGACACTTGTTTTTAACAAATAATTTTACTATAGAAATGAATTTTTCACAAACGGAGCGCTGAATCGAAAATCGATCTTAGTAAACTCCTATCTTTTAAAAATCTATCCTAAGATTCCCCCCTCGATGATATTGGCAACAAAAAAATTCATCGAATTAAAAAAACAATTTGGTATACATTAAAAAAATAACTACTTGTTTAACAACTAATATGAATTTGTAGTAACCCCATAATGACTACACAAATGACAAAACCGTCAGGAGTCAGGAGTCACTTAACCACAGTAAATATTAAATGAATATTGAAGTAAATATTGACTACATAATATTGTGAACTAAAGCTTTTTTGCATTTGGGATAAAATGAAAAACACAACCACTATTTAGCTGCACCTCGATTATACTAATGGGAAAAGTCTCCCGATGATTACTTCAGAAATAACTTTAGTTTTGGCCTAAATACAATAGAATAATACAACACAATGAAAGTAAGTAAAGCGCGAGCAAAGAAAATTGTTTTTTTTAGCGACCAATATTATTATTAAGAATAATAATTAATGCGCGAATTTTTTTTTTAACTATATTATTGTTTTAGGAATAATATCGAACTGCTGCATTTAAAACGTGGAACCTTGTATGGCAGCCATTTTGGATTAGAGTTAACTTCGTCGTATATGCTACCTTCGAAATATTCAAAAAAATTTTTATTATAAAAATTAATGTTTCGCAAACGGATTGCTGAATCGAAAAACGTTCTTAGGAAACGCCTTCTATCACTCGATGATATCTGCGGGGCGAGAAAAAAAACCATCGCCCTTTCACGTGTATGGGAAAGACCCGATTTTTTTTTTCCATTTTTTTATTTTTTAAGATCTGTCAGCGCAATCAATATGTATGACCATACCAAATCTCAGCTCTGTAGTACCAAGGATCTAATATTAGTAAATATATTCTTATTAATCCCAACAACGTTTGGGACTTGGTCGACTATTACTCGCAAACTTGAACGGCAAACTTATGTGTGATAGTTTGTTTTCCTTTTAATTTCGTCGTATATTCTACTACGGTGAATTTTTTCATATTTTAAAAAATTTGAAAAACATATATTCGTTAATTTGTTTAAAAGATACGTAATTTATGTACGTCCATTATGTTTTTTCTCAATACACACTTTAAACAGCCATTTCAGGGTTCAAATTTCAAAAAATCCTTTCTTATTCCATGCCTAAATTTAAAGTTTACCTTTTTGTAGAATCTCAGTTCGCTAACTCTAATGGCTTCAGCTGGGCGATGATAAATCAGTAACTAATTCAGGACCTTGCATTTTTAATTTTATTTTACCCAAAACCTAAGGACGATTTCCTTAGGGGATGACTTTCGAAAAATTGCGAAAAATGTGTCCGTTTATTTGCTTTAAGGTATATCTTTACGAAGTTTTGAGCCAAAATGGCCAAAAATTGTTTTTTTTTTCATACAAACTTTGAACCCCCATTCCACCCTTTTAATTAGATTTCAGTTGTGTAACAAACACACATGCAGGCACAGTCAAGAGCTCATCAAGTAAGCATGAAAAATAAACTCCATTCCCTTATAATAAGAGCGAATTTGTTAAGTTTGATGTGATCTTAACTGTACCTGTACTCAATTAATATTTACATCGTTTGATATGTTATAATAACAATTTAGAAATGAAAATTACCTTTGGCCATAGACAGGACACCAGTAGATTTAATTATTTTCACGTCTCTAACCTTGCAAAGGAACATCGTTTTCACCGAAATTAGTGAGTAAAGTCCACTTTTACTCACTGTTTTAAAGAGTGAGTTAAAGTACCGGATATCCGGCTGTCAATTCAAATTCAAACCCAAAAAGATTCAAAACCTCCTTGCTTCGGTTTCAAATTGTTTAAAAAGTTTTTATTAAAAAAGTTTTTAGTTTGGAAACGTTCTAAAACTATTGTTGGGATTTCCATTATGCTGCCACCAGTGCAGAATATTTGAAAAAATAGTCTGGAAATTCACTTTCCTGGAATTGTTCCAAAGAATATTATTAGTATTACGTCAAAATCCTAAAATAGTATATTATTAATATAAATAAAATATTATCTTTAAATATCAAAACATATTTTTGTAAAAGTTTTATCGGAAACAAGTTTCAGAACGCACCCTTAAAAAAAAAGAAAAATATACTTATTGTTTAAATTACTGATTTGTACTCATTTAACTATTACCTGTTTCCTTTGCTCGCTTAGAGAGGTGAAAAGTTCTGTACATCAACACGAGAGGAAGTTTTTTGCATCTCGCTCTGTGAATGTCTCGATACGAAATATTATGGCAGTGTTTAAGGCACTCGCTATGCTCGTGGCTCAACACACTGACATAATTTCGTATCTCGACATTCACTGTCGCTCGCAGCAAAATCTAACTTTCCTCTCTTGTTGTGTAAATAACTATTTTACTTCAATTAAAAAAAAACATGAAGTTTTGCATTTTGCAGCCACAAACCTCAAAAACCTACCCCCCAAAATGGCGATGAACTTTACAGCACTAAGAAAGGATTTTTCTAAATTCGTCCCCTAAGGGGGTGAAATGGGGGTTCAAAGTTTGTATGGAGAAAACAATTTTTTTGCACATTTTAACTCAAAACTTCGTCAAGATATACTTCGAAGCAAATAAACGGATACGTGTTTCGCTATTTTTGAAAAATCATCTCCTAAAAGGTCAAGAATGAAACGGGTGACTAAAAGAGTTTTTTGCGCTAGCGAAGCCGCGGGGAAAAGCTAGTAGTGTATACAGGGATAACTACCGGTTGGTGTCACATTACTAAATTAAATTGTCTATTGAACGGGCCTCTACACTACAGTCTACGTCAGGGGTGGCCAACCGGTCGATCGCGATCGACCGGTCGATCGCGACTGTTAGTACAGTCGATCGTGGCAAGGCAAAAAAATAAAAAAACATTTCACATTTAAGTTTTTTCTCTTAATATAATAAAAAAAATACTACATGATTGTGTACTGAACTTTGCTGTTTCATTTAAGATTTCAAGAAGTATGTAATTGGTAGATCGCACAGGGTTTCGTTAGTAAACAGGAGATCTTGGGTATAACCAAGTTGGCCACCCCTGGTCTACGTGTTGGCTTCGGCCCCACGCATGCCTTCCAAAAGTCCGGGACTTAATTGCCTGAGATTAAGACAAACATAATAATAATAATGGCTGGCCCCTATCTGATCTTCAGTGCTGATTAGTTTAGCGGTACAACAGAAGTTGCCGTTCCGCAACTTAGAGATCAACAACTACATGCGACTGAAAACACTGAAAATGTGCGATGACTTACTGAAAGGTATTTTTTTTAACCTGTAAGGGTTACAGTCCCCAGATCGCGGTAAGTTTAAACGTGTTTACAAAAGATAAGATAAGATAAGATAAATTTATTTCATAACAAAGCATACAATGTCAAATTAAATTAATTAGTCAGTTCAGCTTAAGTTATGATCGTCACAAAAAAACAATAATAATAATAAAACGTATTTAAAATAAAATAAATTAAATTAAATGTCAACAGTAAATGATAAAGCAATGTCAAAAGAAATAAATTAAAATATAAATTGTATACATAAGTACACTACCTCAATTACTAATTATACATAAGTACACTACCTCAATTACTAATTGAGGTAGTGTACTTATGTAATTGAGGTAGTATACTTATGTAGTGTAATTACTCAAAGCTATACCACTCACGTTTCCATTGTATTCAGCTCAATAAAAACGTGAAATACAATAAAAACGTGAGCGATTTAGCTTTGGTAAACACGTTCAAACTTACCGCGATCGGGGGCCAGGTGACTTTCAAATCACTGGCGTATGTACTTATGTCACCGTAATTTTACAATTTCATTAATGAAGTTAAAGTTCTTCCAAGCTGGACTGAGAGTGAAAGAAAGACTTAGAATGTGCCAACTGCCAACTCTTCCCAGGCATACTCTAGAAGCCAGTTAGTGGGACGCAAGGGTTTCGCTGTATCGTGTATGACAACCATCACCACTATAATCCTGTTTCATCTGATAGCCCTCAGAAATGTCAAACGTGGCATCATGTATACCACATGATGGTCTGCCTACACCGTCAGGGATTATAAGCGTGATTGTATGGATTTATGTATGTACTATCACGTTCATATATGGAGGCATAGTAGAACTTTTAAAACTAAATTTGGATTTGCAAGTCACAGTAGAGCGTACCATCGCGACAACATCAATCCGAATTAAACATGCTGGAGTCGCCATAGCCGGACACGGCGTGGAGTATTATTACTACTAATTAATAATATTTCCGAACGCATCATACCTTATTTACTAAGTACACCATCTAGCGATCAAAGAAAGCGTTATCATAATCGTAAAGTATTGTTATAGTTCCCTGAACATCATATAAAAAAAAATCACGGCTCAGACTGTAAGTATAATCGTATAATTTACTTGCGAACTGACAGAAATTACAGCCAATGGAGAGTGTCTGGTGGTGTTGATCATTAATTTTGATATTTAATTAATTATATTCTGTAAGATATCGGCAGCCAGACCTCAAGACAAGTGAATAATTTTTGAAAGTACCTTCAGAACTTGGTAGCTGAAAATTGACCGTCGGCCCAGGTTAGCTGGTATATACATATATCTTAATAGTACATAGGGGCCATCCATAAATTACGTCACACGAATTTCATGATTTTTTGACCCCCTCCCCCTCCTTGTCACAGCTGGTCACATTTGTAAGACTCCCCCCTCCCTAGCGTGATGTCACATATTTTGCATATTTTCAATTTTTCATAATTTTCTAATAAAAACAGTACCTACCTACTTAATAGAGTTGCTATTTTTTTGGGCACTCAAAACTCATTGTCTTAATTAACCAAAGTAAAAACGTAAAAAGAGTGCTTGAGACTGAGAAGGTAAAGTTTGTCGTAAATAGTTAACGCGTTATGAGAGTCATAATTCATAACACATTTTGAAATGTGACGTCACGAAACTTATGACCCCTCCCACCCCCTTGTCACACAATGTCACACTTTGTCGACCCCCTCCCCTCCCCTTAACGTGTGACGTAATCTATGGATAGTCCCACATTAGCACTATACTATTTCCCACACATTTGGTTAATGAGAAAATAAGTAAGGTCTGACGGCCCTGGGATCTCCGTCTATAAGAGTTAACCCCTCTCATAGTAATATTAACAAAAATGCAATTTATTTCAGATGCGAACAATAAATTGGTACAAGCCGATTTGTATATGGAGTACTACAACAAAAGCAAAGAAGTTGTTGCTGCAAGGTACATATGTATGTAAGTTTTATCTATCTATTGATAACTGAATACACCTTTTACTCACTATAATATTTAATAAATTACAATGCAACGATAAACTACGCGCGAAAAAGATCTGTCAAAGGGCCGTTTAGTGTTGTGCCACACCGCGTGGACTGGTAGTGTTGTACCACTTGTGTCTTCGCTCGATTTTCTCTTAACACTATACTGGTTGAAAAAGAACTTCCTAGCTTTATTGAAAATCCTGAACCAGTATCACTTACTGAACACTTTTTATTTTTTCAATTTTATTTTTCGGGGGGGGGGGGGATTTTTTTTCCCTAAACGTAGACACCACTCGGGCGCACCCCCCGAGCGCTACCCGCACCCCTCGCGTGCCTGGTGTAGGAGTAATGTCTACGTTTAGGCAAAAAATGAACTATTCCAATTGAAAAAATATTATATTTTTTTTTTCATAAATGTGTTCTTTGAGTGATACTGGTTCAGGATTTTGAATATAGCTTGGAGGGTTGTTTTCACCCAGTATATTTAGCCGTGTGGTGATCGGTTGAGAATAACACCACCCCATCTCTTTCCGTGGGTGTCGTAAGAGGCGACTAAGGAAACACAAATGAGACCTGCCTCCATCGCAGGCAACGACACTTCATTTTTTTTTTCTGAATCTGAGGTGTCGTCCTATGGTCTCATGCGGTGTGGTAGGCTCTGTAAAGGGCCGTCTGGTTCGCGACCACCCTCCTACCGAAGTCCGACGCCAAACAGCTTGCTGTGTTCCGTCGGTGCGTGGGAGTACCAGTGCCTTTATAGGGATTTTCTGGGTTAACTTGCTCCATCGTCGACCTCATCTTTGATTTAAAAAAAATATATTTATATAAAAACTAGCATTCCGCCCGGGAATTCGTTCCCGTGGGAATTCGGGAAAATTATGTAGCCTACGTCCATCGACGATAATGTAGCTTTCTAATGATGAAAGAATTTTTCAAATCGGACCAGTAGTTTCGGAGTCTATTCAATGAAAACAAACAAACAAACATTCCTCTTTATAATATGTATAGATTACTAGCATTCTGCCCGGGACTTCGTTCCCGTGGGAATTCGGGAAAATCATGTACCTTGTGTCCATTACGGATAAGGGACCATCCATAAATTACGTCACACGTTTTTTTTTTTAATTATAAGATGGGTTAACTTTTGATCTCAATCTTGACCATAAGGTCAAAGATGAGGTCGACGATGGAGCGAGTTGACCCAGAAAATGCTTATAAAGGCACTGGTACTCCCACGCACCGACGGAACACAGCAAGCTGTTTGGCGTCGGACTTCGGTAGGAGGGTGGTCGCGAACCAGACGGCCCTTTACAGAGCCTACCACACCGCATGAGACCATAGGACGACACCTCAGATTCAGAAAAAAATGAAGTGTCGTTGCCTGGACTTTATAGGAAATGACTAATTGCAAAAAAAAACATTTACAAAGGTTTCAACAATATGACGTGAAAAGAAAATGGCGCGCGCAAAACAAATTAAAAAAGTACACCAAGGAGGTTCCGAGTCTGAGTTTTTAAAAAATAAAAAAGTTGTATGATAATTTGGGCACCATGGAGGTAGAAGTAAATAGGTTTAATGATGTTTTGGATTCAAAAACTTAGTGCACACGATGTTCTAAATGCAATTTACTTTATCCTCTAGCGGATAAAAACGGCTATTGCACTCAAATATCGAAGTGCAAGAATACTCTTTCCGAGATGGGGGGATGAAAAATAAATACTTACTTAAGGCCGTTTTTATAGATAAGGATACGGAACCCGTTGTGCGCGAGTCCGACTCGCACCTGACCGGTTTTTATGTTTAGATGAGACGTCTTGGTTTGTGGCTATGTTGTTAGGCGTTGTTGGGATTCCAATCGGTTGATTTTAACTTGAACAATTACAGCAGCCATCAACCTTCGCTTTAAAAACATGATCAGAGTGTACAGAAGAGCCTCGAGCCCTGAGAACGTGGCGAAAGTCAACGCATCCTACACGGTGCCCGGCCTGCTCACTGACTTAATGGTGATACGTAAGTACAAGTGATAATCCAGTTGGTAATGAGCCAGACTTGTGACCGTTAGGTTGCGGGCTTAAATCTCACAGCTCGAGCATGGTGCGCGACAATCTCGCGCGGAACGCCACTCGACTGACGGTGAAACTTCACTTTGATTGCGTGAGGACTCCGCGCAAAGGATTGCTCGCCTTCTAGCGTTGTCAATGTTCACATTCTGACATAGGATCTCGGCGCATTCCGCGTGCGAGTACATCGTGCTCGAGCTGCTGTTGAGCTATTTGAGTGCAGGTTAGGGCGTCATGGAAGCGGCAGATACAGAAAAACAAATGATCAAGGAGTCTTTGCGTTTAATATGATCAAACTTATGTCACTCAAAGAGCGATGGAAAGGGCTTTGCTCGGAGTTTCTCTGCGCGATCGAATCAGAAATGAGGAAATACGCAGGAGAACCAAGGTCAGCGACATAGCCCAAAGAATTGCTAACCTTAAGTGGCAGTGGGCAGGGCACATTGCTCGTAGGACTGATGGCCGCTGGGGCAGAAAAGTCCTCGAGTGGCGACCACGTACCGGAAGGCGCAGCATAGGAAGGCCTCCCACAAGGTGGACCGACGATCTGGTTAAAGATTGCGGGAATCCGCTGGATGCGGGTGGCGCAGGACCGGTCGAGGTGGAGATCCCTGGGGGAGGCCTATGTTCAGCAGTGGACGTCTGGCGGCTGATATGATGATGATGATGGTGAAACTTATGTCCTTTGAGAAAGAGAGGAAAAAAAAACAGAGCAACGTTACATAAAATGTTCTGGCAATGAATTGTTGGGATATACAATACAGCCATATCGCATGTTCAACACGATTTTTCTAATTTAATCAATGGCGATGAAATTAATATGGTGATCATTTTAACCGTTCAGGTGGTAAAATTGGAGAACTATCTAAACTTCATTTACTTGATGACAGCTACCTCGACCAATTCAGTTGGTGGTACCAGTCAAAGCGATTCGAGTTAATACGTATCTGCTGGTTGAGCTTGTTACGTCCTCGAAAACATTTTCGCCTCTGGGCTAGATTGTAGTCAAGAGCGAACACATTTGTTCGTTTAAAAAATAAGCAGTCGTCATTAAGCTTGTGAAATTTGGATAGATAATTCTCAACGCCACTGGAACAGATAAAATGGGCACTATCGTCATTCCATCGTAATTGACACGTCATTAACATGCTAAGCGGTGAAGGAAACATGGTGATGAAACCTGCACGTCTAAGAAAATCGGTTTTCAAAAGGTGCGCAGTCCACCAACCCGCATTGGGCCAGCGTGTTGGACTATGGCCTTAGTCCCATTCGTGTTTCGCAGGGAGGCCCTTGTCCCTCAGTGGGGACGTATATGGGCTGATGGGATGGGATGGTAAATAAAATCGGCAGATCGCAGAGCCAGAACATTATTGGTAAATATACAAAAAAATATACAAAAAAACTAGTAAAAAGTTAACTCAAAATCCTAGTTCTTAAACGCAAAATAGCTTGCCCAACTAAATGTATTTTAGGGCGTGTGACCTATGCGCTGCACAAGCTCATTCAGCCCTCTTTACTAACAGACATCCAGACGCACTGCTTTGTATTTTGAGGGTTATTACATGGCATATGAGAAAAGTGGTGGGTGAGAGGTTATCAGAAGTAGCCCACAATACAACAAACCTCACATACCATTACTGACTCTTACAGTATGCCTGGAAAGAGTTGTCAGCTGGCAGATTCTAAGTTTTTTCTTTCATTATCAATCAAATTTCTTATCTATGGCTCTCTTTTCTTTTTAAGGCCAAAATCCAACGTGACTTAAATGTCTCATTCAAGGTGAAAAAAAACGCTACAAATAATTTCTGTTGGTAACGGGCGTCAAATGTTAAGGCAGCTCAGCCTACCCCGTTAGGGATCATATGTTCAGATGAATTATGTTTAATTACAGAAGACGATTTCAACACAGTGGTGAGGATGATTAGCTTTTTTGAAAGAGAGATGGAGAAGTTGCGAGATGAAAAGATGACATCGGAAAAACCTAGTAGACCGAAGCTCAGATCTGGGGTTCCTAGCTCCATGGAGGAAGAAGCAACTACACCATGTAACTTTTTCTTCTTCTTCCTAGCTATTAGTCTAGTTTCTCAGTGACCATGATCTAGGATTTGACAGGCCAGGTTTTTTAAATTTAATTATAATGAGAAGAGTTAACTCTTGACCAAGGTGATAGATGAGGTCGACGATGAAGCGAGTTGACCCAGAAAATGCCAGTAAAGCACTGGTAATTCGGTAGGAGGGTGGTCGCGAACCAGACGCCCCTTTACAAAGCCTATCACACTATATGAGACCATAGGATTCCACCTCAGATTCAGAATAAATTGAGGTGTCGTTGCCTCGGAGGATTGATAGGAGCCAGGTCTAATTGTGTTTCCTTAGTCGCCCTCTTACGACACCAACGGAAAGTGCAGGTTATTAGAAAGAAAGACAAATTTGTTATTTCAGGCATCACAATACAGTGTAGTGACTGCCATCTGACCTCCGTGACCCTGCTAAAAGGGGAGCCTAACCGGATTGGATCATGGTTTGCTGAATGTGCAGGTTTTCTCACGATGTTTTCAGTAACCGTTGGCTACACCACAACACCAATTAAGTTAAAATGTTAAAATGAATGAACAAAAATTTTTTACCGATCCCAAAAGGGATAGATAAAGATAAGTTACATTACAAAAAAACACATTAACATAGTTGGAACCCTATACTTACCACTTATCAATGGCGCCACACTGGCAGTTGAATGACAATGGTGCTCATGCGATTACAGCACCTAAATTACGATTTTATGATGCGTAGATAAGCATGACGTACTGCATTAAATCGAAGAAAAAAATACTACGGTAATATTCAGGACTTAAACTAGATAAGTAGTTTGCTGACATGGTTCAGCATTTTTGGTTCGATAGAAAAAGCTCACAAAGTCGCCTCTAAATACCCAATACTGTGTATCTTTTAAGCTTTAAAAACGATAGTAAAAAGCACACAGGAACTTGAATTTGCTATCAAAATGTTCGTGATTGAACACTCTCGATAAGTAGTTAACGTATTTTTCGATTTAAGCTGTTACCTTTCCATAAATCTCATTTTTCTAACTTTCGAACATGTTTTTACGCACGCACGCTTTCATAGTCCGTAAACTTCGTGTATCGACACTGTTCGCACTGCTGGCCCAGGCCTGTTGAGAGACGGATATGGCGCTATTCCTATGTGTGCTGCCTTTATCGGGTGCTGTAGTCGCCTTAATCCGTTGTGGCAAAATTCAGAACTGCCGAAACTTCATACACAAAGCGAAGTTTCAGCGTCAGCCAAGTGGCGCGCCGCGCGAGTTTGTCGTCATCGTGCTCGAACTGCTGATAGCTATTCAACAGACGATTGTACATTTTGCCCCGCGCAAAGGCTTGCTCGCCCTCTGGCGTTGTCAATTTTGACATAGAACTGCGGTGCATTACGCGCGCTTTCACCATATTGTACTCGAGCAGCACAGGGCTTGAAAACGGTTAAAGTATAACGGTATGGTACAGGTATAAAATTTCAATACCGTATCAATTTAAAGGTAGAGTCAAAACGGTTAGGAATTAAGGTAACGCTACCGTTTTATACCGATACCTTAACCGATATCTTTATCATTTTACAATACCTTTATTTTTATCGCTACCGTAACCGAAATTATTTCGGTAAGTATACCGAAAAAACGCCAGCGCGACGTTGCCGGCAGCGGTGGGGTGTAAAGAAAACCTTTATTTAGTCATTAATGTACCACAAAAAATAACGGTACCGTTACATTGCGCTACCAAATAATTTCGCTACCGAAATTTTTAGCTACCGGAAAAGAACGGTACCGTTATTTACGGATACCTAAAATTTAAAGGTATGACGTCATACCGCTAACCGTTTTAACCGATATTTTTTCGGTTATTAAAGCCCTGGAGCAGCAGAGTATGGTGAAAATTGGGACTTAGATAGTTATAATTTCGCCACCTGAACGGATGAAGATGTGTTAGAATACTCGTGAATATTAAAATGATGGATAGCTGTAGGTCGCACTTTAAAAAGCTGAATATACTAACACTTACTTCCATCTACATCCTAGAAATCTCAATTGTACGTAACAACCAAAAGATGTTTCCACAATTAAAGGACAAATTTTTTCGAACCGGCAACCTCCGCCATGAAACAGGGTTTCATGTTGACACAAAGCAAAAATACCTATGTAACATATCAATGTACACATGAAAGCAATAAAGAATTGAATTGAAGTGGTCACCGTTATTATATTCCACCGCCAAAGTAGGCAATAATTCACCTACATAGTGGGGCGGCATATTGAATGTTTTAATAGTTGATCGAAGGTTTTAGATAAAATTGTTCACATTGTGATAAAAGCGTGATTTTTTTACCATGCTTAGGGGATACCATAGCCATTAGACAGTGGTTAAACATTTAAGACAGTGGTTAAACAAAAACTTTGCAAAAAGGGCTATTACAAAATTTCTGATTATCTATCAGACAGGCAGCCATGGGAATGAACTGCTCAGCTCTAGAGTTATTTCAGATTTAGTTAAAATTAGTAAATAAGAAAATTTGTAATGCGATTTAAAAGAGCAACCTCAGAGTTTCTTGCCTGTTCTTCTCTGAGGAAGACTGCACCTTTGCGAATAGGCGTAGAGTCAGTAGGATCAGAGGTACGAATGCGTATGTATGTATTTAAATCGTTTAATGTATGTTTGTATGTATTTCATTGTAATCTTGACTTGTTTTAAGTGACATCCTGAATGTCCTATAAAATAAAGATTTTTCTATTCTATTCTATTCTATTCTATTCTATTATTTTAAGATGTGGAGGCAAGCTGAATTTGACCCCTATCGCATTTTAGAGGTCAAATTGTAATTTCGATGAGGTTTTACTCCGTTTTATGTATTTTTATGAATCCATTTTGGAGGGGTATTAAAAATTTACATATGAAAAGACATCTACACATCACCTGCTTTCCAATGACACCTTAATCGTCAAAATCGGTTCAGTAGTTTAGGCAGGAGCTATTCCCAAAATAATAGAAATTTTATTAGAGTAGTCATTATATCCATTCTCGTATGAAGTCGTGTGGGAACCCATATTTTTGGGATAGAAGGATAAGCCTTGGGAAACTTGTTCCTTAGGTGGATTAGTGTGGTAAACGCCCAGGATTTTGCCTCTATCACCCGATTTTGGGGAAGGGGGGGATGAACTTTTCATACACCGCGCGCACTAAGACTAGTCATAACTGCAAATTTCTAGCTATTAGGGCAAGTTTGGTATCGTTTTCAACTAAATAAAAGCGGTTCGATTCATGTCTGAAACAAAAAAAGAGCGTTTCCATACAAAAAAGTTGAATTACAGTCAAAACAAAAAAAAACATCAAAATTTTTGGTAATGACCATAAACTGAACAAATGTACTTTTTAGTTTAAGAAATATATTTGAAAAGCCGCATTCATACAGATCCGAAAAATATAAGCTTTGTTGAGATAATACAAAAAAATATTGTAAAAAAAAATCATTAACTCAACGCAAAATTTAAAAAAATACAAGACAACTCTAAGGCATTTCTAGCAGACATAGTAGCGACTAATTTAGAATACAATCAAATCAAAATCAAATATACTTTATTGTACACAAAAACAGAAAAATAACTAAAAATAAGAATAAATTTACATAAACCCAAGGCATATAAAATAAGGCGGCCTTATCGCTTTCAGCGATTTCTTCCAGGCAACCTTAGGGAAGAATTTGAGAGAGGAAATATCATTGCGGGTGTACTGAAGAAATTATTAAGTTAGAAATTAATTATACCTATTATATCCTACAAAAATAAATATATTAAATACCTACATATTTATACATACGAATAATACTATAAGTAATATAATAAACTAATATATATATATAATAAATATATACATACAATAATACACACACACATCACACAGCGTCAGAAAGCGCGTTGCAGATAAATAGTTATTTATTACTATTTGTAGCCACATTGTTCCTCAAAGCGTGCCCTAACGAGACTTTTAAATTAGTGAAGAGTGCTAGCCAGCCTTATATCAGGAGGAAGGGCATTCCATAGCCGCACGGATTGCACAGCAAATGATTTACTGTAAAAATCAGTGGTGTGAGTCGGGTACTCCAGCAACATCGCCGTACATCTGCGAGGTTCCCGGCCGCTAGATGCAGCTTTAAGTAGGTATAAACCTATCCTTCAGATACTTTGGCGATAAAAGATTATGGAGGATGTTATACAATAGGGAAAGGATATGGAGATGCTGCACGATATTCCGAGACGTGGTCGTATTTCCGTAATCCGAAAACAAAGCGTATGGCAACATTTTGCAGTCAATCCAACTTGTTTAGTTGCTCTGCAGTAAGATCCAGAAAACAGGAATCGGCGTAATCGAGGATAGGTAGGAGAAGGGATTGGACCAAGGCAACTTTAGTTCGAATAGGCAGGAAGCTGAAGAACGAACTCATTGACGCAAAGATCCTCCGACTAACCTCACCAACCTGCTTTTTCCATGACAAAGTTTGATCGAAAAAGACCCCAAGATTTTTAACAGTGGCGGAAAAGGGAATAGGTGTGCTGAGAAAAGAAATAGGGGGAAGATGAGCAATGTCAATCCGGGATAATTGCCTGGAACTGCCTATTATAATCGCCTGGGACTTTGCAGGATTGACCCTGAGACCGAAAGCCGACGTCCAAGATGCAACAGCAGACAAGTCTTCATTTAAGGCTGCAATGACATCATCAACTGCATCTACCTTTAGTGTTTAGTCAAGGAAAAACTAAAATATTTTGCAGTTTTACTCTAGTTTTCAAGATACATAAACTGCATAATTAACTTTGTAACTCTATATATTTATATAGGATTACAAAGTTAGTTATGCAGGTAACTTGGAAATCCTATGAATTATTATAGGATAAGAAAGTTACAGTAGTATATTTTTTAGATCTGTATGAATGCAGCTTTTGAAACATATTTTTAAAAGTAAATTCCGGTACATTTGTAAAGTTTATGGTCGTTACCAAAAATTTTATTACATTTTTATTTTTTATTTTTGACTATAATTCAACTTTGTTGTATGAAAACGCTCTTTTTTTGTTTCAAAAATCAACCGAGCAGCTTTTATTTAGTTGAAAACGATACCAAACTTGCCCTAGTAGCTAGAAATTTGCCGTTATGACTAGATTAGTCTTAGTGCGCGCGGTGTATGAAAAGTTCATCCCCCCCCGCCCCCACAATCGGGTGATAGAGGCAAACTCCCGGGCGTTTACCACACAAATTCACCTAAGAAACAAGTTTGCTAAGGCTCATCCTTCTCTCCAAAAAATGTGGATTCCCATACGACTTCATACGAGAATGGATATAATGACTACTCTAATAAAATTTCTATTATTTTGGGAATAGCTCCTGCCTAAACTACTAAACCGATTTTGATGATTAAGGTGTCATTGGAAAGCAGATGATGTGTAGATGTCATATGTAAATTTCTAATACCCCTCCAAAATGGATTCATAAAAATACATAAAACGAAGTAAAACCTCATCGAAATTACAATTTGACCTCTAAAATGCGATAGGGGTCAAATCCAGCTTGCCTCCACATCTTAAAATAATCGCTATGGTATCCCATAAGCATGGTAAAAATTTCATGCTTTTATCACTCAGCGAACAATTTTTCAAATTTCCGCCCAACTAGGTAACAGTAGTGCTCCGCCAGGAGTAATTGTGTTCTGTGCATTAGTGGAACTCGCGGGGAAGCGGGCGGTGCGGGCCGGCGCTAGCAAACTCACAACGCTTAGCAGGGTGACGCCACAACGCTTACGCATTTTCTATTAATTTTGCTTTATAAAACGTTATCCAAACAAATTTATAATGGGACATATTAAGTGTTCATTGTAATGATTTAGAAGCCACATTTAAGCAAAATTGCCGGTCGTATGTTGGAAACAATATTTCAGAGAAAATATTTAATGTTCTATAAGTTCCGTAGAGTAAATGTGGCCATGCTCATGATTTTCTCATGTTTTTCTAATAAGATTGTTTATTCGGATACGTTTTTTTTTTTTAATAGTAACTAAAATCATCTAAAAATTTTCTCGTAAATATCTGGCAGTAACATATGAAAATGTAACATGTTGATGAAATGATCACTTTAAATTCACAATATTTTATTTTTATTTTATTTCCCGTTTCGTGGCAACCCGTTATGCCAATATCAGGGGGGCTACCACCTAAGCGAAGTTGATGCTGTTTGAAAGAATGGAATGATATGCATTGCTGTGTTTGGTTCATATCATTAATCAAGGTCTCCTTATAAAGAAGCAATCGAAACCATTCCATTCGTTCACCCAGCGTCAGCTTCGCTTAGATGGTACCCTGCTGGTACTTATACATCGGCGGCGGCATGGCGCGACATCAAATGCGTTTCACTACTGTAAGGGAATTATTGTAACACTGTGCCACCGCTATTAAAACGCGATTGGTTAGTGGAATGGCCGCCCTGGTTACGGGGACAGGCGAATGATGAAATGATGTTGATGAATTGATAATGATGATTTCAGTGCCAATATCTCGTCGGCGGAGACTTCGGGAAAACCCTGATGATTACAGTATCGACTACTTCGGCCATGTTGTATCAAACCAAGACCTCAATCGGGTGAAATTAGGTTATGGCATTAAAAACATAAGATATTATTGAATGTGTTTTATTTTATTTAAATTAAGTATTTTCTGAATGTCTTTCGGCATGCCTACAGTGCATTTCTCGTTATTGTCTTTTGAAAATCATTTAAGGCTCCGATGTTGGGTTGGCCAAAACAATACGTTTCTTTCATTCTTTTTAGACCATATGTGGACGCGATTTATGAATGAAAAAGGAAAATTCATAGACTTTTCACATAAATGACGCCACTGTCAGTTTTTACCCGACTGCGCGACGCAAAGGGGGGTAATGTGTTTATCAGCCTATCTATGTATTATGTATGTAATTGGCCAGAAATTGTATGCAGCACAAGATATTAAATTGACAAAGTACTACCTATAAGTTATACTTAAGTACTAAAGTTATTAAAGTGTACAGGGCTTTAGGTAAATCTCTTACAACCTCTCGGCACAGAATAAATAATAGGGTGCTTTATCAGTCTATGAAACTGAACAACTTTCCCAGGGAACATAGGTCAAAATATGAAAAAAAAATTGAGTTCCCATACAAACTTTATCAGCATATAGCGCATTTTGTATGGGATCTCAAATTATTCCTTGGGGAAATTGTTCAATTTCATGGACTGATTAACCTCCCGAGAAGTTGAAAGAGATTTACCAAAAGCCCTGTATAGTACTAAAGTGATTAAAGTTTATTGATGTTAGGTAAATATTGAAATCCACAGCGTAACTCCTCAGTCCCAAGAACTCTTTTTACGTTTTTACTTTGGTTGAGACAATGAGTTTTGAGTTCCCAAAAAAAATAACAACTCTTTAAGTACTGCTACTGCTTCTACGAGAAAATTACAAAAAATTGAAAATATGCAAAATATGTGACGTCACGCTAGGGAGGGGGGTCTTACAAATGTGACAAGGAGGGGGAGGGGGGCAAAAAAACATGAAATTCGTGTGACGTAATTTATGGATGGTCCCTGGAAGGTTGCGGTGCGGGTTCAAATCCTGGTGCGGGCCTGTATTTTTGTTCTGCGTTCACATTACACCGCCATGGGTTGGGCCAAGTTCGCCACACACTTAACTCGTAGGAAGGAAGAATTTGGAGATTGGGTTCTTCTCATCGTGTAGGCATAGTCAGTCTGTGGCGAACTTGACTAACCCTGGTGTAAGTTTTCAAACCGCTCCGTTGGTTTTAACGACTGAAGTCAATCGACAACAGCCGGGACCGACAGCTTAACGTGCCCTCCGAAGCACGGAAACGCTCGTGATAAATTGCCACTATGTTCACCCATCAGGTACCCTGCCTTTGCGTAAGTAGTTTGTGTTAAAAATACTAGAGAATAAAACAATTTTTTCCATAGAAATTCGCAAAAATATAATTCTAGCAACATTATTAAAAACATTTCAAAATCTTAATTACTTATATGCTAGGACAAAAAATACACTGGGTCTGGTAAAAGGTATCACTTTGGGGGTAGTCAGAGCGATTAACATAGCTTTTTTTAAACCGACTGCATAAAGAAAGAAGGTGTTATCACTTACTTTTGGGAAAATTCAAGACAATCTTGAAACAAAAACTCAGCAAAAAGGGTTGTAAAGATAAATTCTGATTATCCATCAGACAAGCAACCATGGAGTAAACTGATCACCTCCAGAGTTATTTTAGATATAATTTGAAAATGTGTAATAAGATTTTAAAAAGAGCATTCTTCGCAGTTTCTTGACTATTCTTCTCTTGGCTTTTGCGAATAGGCACAAAGTAGTAAGAACTAATGTACTTCACTACTTTGACCTATTTTTAAGTAACATCTAAATATATAAACATAGACCTCCCCCAATGTTTATTGGGGGAGGCCTACGTTTATATACATAAAGTGGTGCACCTTGGGGGAGGCCTATGTTCAGCAGTGGACTGCAATAGGCTGATATGATGATGATGAAATATATAAAACAAAGTCGTGTTAGTTACACCACTTATGGCTCAAGATCGGCTGGACTGATAACCTGGAACGAAGTCCCGGGCGTTAAGCTATTTTTTATTGACAAGCATGTTTTCAAACCGCCAAATGACTTTTGACTTGGTATAACGACTAGTTAATGAACAAAACCTTGGGTCACCCATCAGGTTTCTTACCCCTATGTACGTCGCTTATTTTCGCTGTTCCGTTATTGTTATAGTTTAATTGTCCTTGTTCTTAACTACTACCCCTAAAGATCAGTGAGGTTAAGCAACGTACACACAGGCAGGGAACCTTATGGGTGACCAAAGTGGCAATTTTTCACGAGCGTTTCCGTGTTTCGGAGGGCACGTTAAGCTGTCGGTCCCGGCTGTTGTCGATTGACTACTGTCGCTAAAACCAAGTCAGAGGCCATTGTGCGGTTTGAAAACTCTGACACCAGGGTTAGCCAAGTTCGCCACACACTTGACTATACCTACACGATAAGAAGAAGACCCCTAAGAGGTTCCTTTTACCAGTTACAGACAGATATTTCCAATGCTTAAGCTAAAACATGATATCGATCTAATCCGATTAAATTAACATTAACAAATCTTAATACAAACACATTCAACATTACAATCAAACAACATTTATTTAAAGTGACTTTAAATGAGGATGTGAATTAAACTACGAAACTGAACAACATTCCCGAATTTCGCCTTTTTACCTGACTGCGCGACGCTAAGGAGGGTATGTGTTGATCAGCTGTATAGGCTTTAGGTAAATCTCTTTCAATCTTTCGGGTGGTACTAAATCAGTCCATGAAACTGAACAACTTTCCCAAGGAACAAAGGTCGAAGTATCAAAAAAAATAATTTGAGTTCCCATTCAAAATGCGCTATCAGCTGATGCAGTTTGTATGGGAAGTCAACATTTTTTTTCGTATTTCGACCTTTGTTCCTTGTGGAAGTTGTTCAGTTTCATGGACTGATTTACCACCCGAGAGGTTTAAAGAGAGATACCAAAAGCCCTGTATACCTTACTAACATTAGTTTTGTAAGAAAAACCGTATACTTATACTTTTATGGGCTCCGCCCGAAATTTGAATAAAGCGATTTATTATTATTACTATATAAGATCCTAATTTATTAGTCACTTTCCTTTTAACACGTTATTGTGTAGGTCAAAATATATAATTTGAGTCCAAAAACAAAAGCATAATATTAAATTTAAAAGGTCTTGAAAAATTTTGTTATGATATTTTTTCATTACTATGTTGAATAAACCCATCCATTCAAACGTAAATAATAATGGCAGTAGTAGAGCGGGCGAGCGGGGAGTGGACGGCTATAATCTAAAGAGAACCATTCCTTTATCTTTAAATCGAAAATTCATTTTTATTTTTTTTACCAAATTTAATTTTCAGATAATTAATTTTTATGTTGTTTTTTGGAATACTATCAACCTATACAATAACGCCTTAGAAGGTAAGTGACTAATAAATTAGGACCTTATATATGGGTTGCTCGGGATTTTTTTTAGTTTCATAGAAAGATTCACACACTAAAAACTCCAACTAATCAAAAGTCACCAAATATAAAATTCCGATCGAAACTTAAAAAAGACAGCACAAAGATACAAAACCATAAGAAGAACAAATAATAAGTAGTATAGAAGTGAATCTCCTTTGTGGTGCGGTGCGCCAAATGCCGAAAAAAAGCGTGCCTGCAGCGCCCTTCCCCCTGTACCGCCACGCAGTAGTCCACGGACACCGCTAGGGTTACCACTTGGACGTATGGTTACCACTAAAATATTCTTTATACAGGTTGAAAAAGAACCTGCTAGCTTTATTGAAAATCCTGAACCAGTATCACTTACAGAACACTTTTTTTTTATCAGTGGGTTTTTTTCCTAAACGTAGACACCACTCGGGCGCACCCCCCTCGCGCTACCCGCACCCCTCGCGTGCCTGGTGTAGGAGCAATGTCTACGTTTAGGCAAAAAATGAACTATTCCCATTGAAATTTTTTTTTCCATAAATGTGTTCTTTGAGTGATCCTGGTTCAGGATTTTGAATATAGCTAGGAGGTTTTTTTCACCCAGTATAGGTATCTCCAGATTTAAAATTAAATGAGGAAACATATTTTATATGAAATACCCGTATACACAACAATAAGTCGACATAACGACAAACTCGCGCTCGGCTCACGCTGAAACTTCACTTTGATTGCGCGAGGGTCCCGCGCAAAGGCTTGCACGCCCTATGGCGTTGTCAATGTTGACATTTTGACATAGGACCGCGGTGTTGTCGCGGCGCTGTCACTATCTTACTCGGCCTAAAGTCAAACGGTAGGCAAATAACGTGGCCTTGAGCGCTCGGCGGCCGGGAGTCGAGCTTCTATACTCGTATTGATTGTTATTCTTATGACAAAACATTGCTGCAGCTACTAAAGTTATTTTGTTGAAAAAGCGGGCCCGCCGCCGACTTTATTTTACAGTTATAATTGCAGCACAAACTAATCCTGCAGGCCGATTCTACTAAAAAAATGCGCCTGCAAGAACATCCTTACTAATACACACATCAACACGGTCTAGGGATATTGCACGATTTTTCATACAAAAGAGGTCTGTTTGAGAAGCTATAAAAGCATACTCGAGATACATGGAGGGCTATAATTTTCAGACGAGCAAGTGCTAAACCTGAATTTTCAATTCTAATCAATAAATTTTGTTTTACTTTAAATTTGTGAAAACGTGACGGAAACGAAAACGAAAATGCACTTTATGCCTGCTTTTTGTATGAAAATAGTCGAATTTACGCGACAATTTTTTTCATTTTCGTCACGTTTTTACAAATTTCAAGTAAAACAAAATTTATTGATAAGAATTTAAAATTCAGGTTTAGCACTTGATCGTCTTAAAATTATAGCACTCCATCTATCTGGAGTATGCTTTTGTAGCTTCTCAAACCGACCTCGTTTGTATGAAAACTCGTGCAATATCCCTAGACCGCGTTGATGTGTATATTATAAATGTGAAAGTAGGGATGTTTGTTACGCTTTCACGCAAAAACTACTCAACCGATCATCATGAAACTTTGTAGCAACTTTTCAATTTCAACGACGTAGCTTTAAATCTATATCTATCTCACTTACACCTAGTGCTAGAGCTATGGTGACAATAAGACTAAATAAAGATGCGACATAAACGCATTGTCTACTCTATGACATTTTTTGGAACCACATACTTAATCAAAATCAAAACTTGAATGCTCTGCCTATCCCTTATATAGGTCCCGACTGAAATGTTAAATAGACTTGATTTTTTTAAGTAACTTTTATTTTCATTTACAGTCGCAACTAGAATTCTAATACTATCGATAGTATTAATAGTTTTGAATGAATACTATCGATAGTTTGGTCTGTCATCAATAGTATCGCAAACTATTGGCTATCGATAGTCCTATCGATATTTTTACTGTTTTTCAAGGTTAACTATCGATAGTTGTGCAACACTAGTTGCAACTGATTAGTTATTACTAAACGAAATGTATAAACCTTTATAACCTAAAAAAACAAACACTATTGAGGTATATGTAAAATTTGTTAATTAATTAATTTTATTTTAAATTAAAATAGATTAATAAGTTAAATAATTAGACAAAGGCACGGACAGTAAGGCCCGTATTACAGAAGGAGACTCAGTTTTGATCTATACTTAAGTATTGTCTCTTTCTCTTACTATCAAAGTGACAAAGACAACTGCTACTCAAGTCTGAGTCGCGTTTGTAATACGGGCCTAAATCAGTGGATGCCCAATTAACTGTAATAAAAACCGGCAGTGTAAGAGCAATTTTTTAGTAGAATCGGTCCAATAGTACTTAAGATTAGTTAGCGAAATTTTAGGTAATGATTCTACCTATGAAACTGAACAACGTACTCCGAGGAACACTATTGAAATTCTCATTAAGAAGCCTGGCGAATTCAGACTCGTAAATTTTTTATAAAAACGAAGACTCGTTCACGTATCAAATTATAGGTATATCTTGAAATACGATTGAAATAAAAAATATCTTGAAAATACGATTTTCAAATAATAGGTCTTTACCTATGAAATTGCCGTTTTTCATACAATATGTTTGGAAAACTGAATTTTCCATACTAACGTTTTTGGATTTTTCTCGGGAATGCGAAATCTAAATTTAGCAAAATTTTGTGGGAAGGTTGAGACAACATTAAGTTAATTTTCATCATACTTTGTTGAAAGTTGTAACTGTAACAACGGTACAGCAAAAATAAGCAATGAAACGGGCAACGGATGAAACGAGCTATATTTGAGCTTCTTTTTCAGCAAATAAATCTAAAGTAAATATGCATTAATTTGACTCAATATCTCCGTTGTATGGCCAAGGTTTTAAATAAAAAACAATTTTAGTAATAGCTGTTCAATAACATAAATTATGAATAAAATAAAGCTTGAGAAAAAAACGTCAATTTCATAGGTAAAGACCTATTATAATTTAAAATGAAGTTCATAAATAAAAGGTTTTTTTTAATACAAATTACCAATTAAGTACAATCTAAAGTTGAGTTTCTAAAAAAATCATATAACTAACAAAACGCGACGAGGTACACCATCCGTTGTAATTACGTTTCGTTCTAGGTAACTTTTCTTGGTAAAAAAGCCTTTTTTACTCTTAAAAGTTATTCTTTTAAGAGTCAACACCACATATATATGTAATATCTTTTGTAGTAGTCTGTAAGAGTTTGTAATAAAGAGTTTACATACATACACCATAAAATGACTTATTATCCCCACAAAAATATAACCATAAAAGGAAATTGACTAGGTTAGGTATACCCATAGGTTAGATTTAATAACTTTTTTCCCCCAGCTTGTTAGGTTGACATTGTATTGGCTTTTTTGATACTATTACCCTAAACCAGGGTTTCTCAAACTTTTGGCTCCACGAACCCCTGTTAAAGTTTCCTGATGACAGCGAACCCATTGACTAACCAATTAAGGACAGTATTCACCAAAAATTTAACCAACGATTAGCAGCTAACCAGAGATTTGACAATGTCATTTTCATACATTTTTTTTGACATTTTGTCTGATTAGCTTCTAACCGCGGTTTAACCGTTGGTTATATTTTTGGTGAACACGGGCCTGCATCAAGTGGATTTAATTGGTTACTGTTGAAGAAAATATTTTTTTTTTCAGTAAAAGATAGCAAATAATTTATAATAATTACATTCCTTTTTACACAGTGTATAAATAAATATCTTATTAATATTAATATGTGATGAGTGGGCTTGTTTCTTGTGCCGCGCATGCCCGCCAGTCATCAAGCCGCTATCACGTAAATCTTGCCGCGAACCCCCTACTGACGAATGGTGTACCCCTAAGGGTTCGCGTACCTCAGTTTGAGAAGCCCTGCTCTAAACTACAACTAGCAACAAAATGTATCCATGAACGATGTCTTCAATACCGAGTCTGGAAATGTATGAAAAGGAGACCAGTGAGAATCCATACGCTCTAGTTTTTTGTTCATACTTCGTCCTATGTTTCTTGGTTGTTCAGTTTGTCTATTTCACATCCTTAACTTTCACTAGCTAATTTAGTAACTCAATGACTTTACTGAAACAGCAATTGTTTCTTAATATTGTTCATTTGTTTGCAGATGCTGTTCTTTTTCATCATTTCCATCTTCTTCTTCTTCATCGAATCCTACCTCATCGTCGTCGATGTTAGCTTCCTGTAAAGATGACATAAAAATTTAAATCAACTTTACACACTCAAAGGCCCACAGTAAGGTTTTCCCTTGTGTCGTGGGTCCCTCGGAACACACATAAAGACAGACATGAACACCCATGACCCGAGAACAAACAAACCACTCTGGTTTCCTTTGTATTCAGCCCAATATAAACGTGAGCGATTTAGCTTTGGTAAACACGTTTAAACTTACCACGATCGGGGGGGGGCAGCTTTTTACAGAAATATTTGCCTGGACTGGGAATCGAACCCAGGACCCGTCGATAAAGACCACTCGACCAAAGCGTGTAGTCTACATGTTGATACCATATTTGTGTAACTAGCTATCCGCCCGCGACTTCGTTTTCATGGATGGTAGCCTATGTCACTCTCCAACTCTCAAATTGTAGTATTTCATGTTTTTTTTACAAACTCCCGTCGCGTGATTAACGGACGATCCGTTGGTAACACATCAAGTAGACTAACCCTGGTGTATTTAGTTTTCGCCCTGAAAAATAAACCTAGATACGCCAATGGGATTTGTATGAAATGAATTAGTAAAGTTAGTTACATATAAGTACTGATATTAAGTTAAATTGCTGTGCTGTACATGTTTAACACATTCTTGTATAACAACTCTTGTTCAATGAGGAAATGCATAAAGTATTGAGTAAATAAACAATGGTTTATTGATGTGTGCATGCGTGTGCATGTGCGTGTGCATGTGTGTGTGCCTGTGTGTGTTTGTGAGTGTGTGTATATGCCTGTGTGTGTGTGTGTGTGTGTGTGTGTGTGTGTGTGTGTGTGTGTGTGTGGGTGCGTGTGTGTTAGTGTGCCTGTGTGTGTATGTGAGTGTGTGTATGTGTGTGTGTATGTGTGAGCCTGTGTGTGTATCTGAGTGTGTGTATGTGCATGTTTGTGTATGTGAGTGTGTGTATGTGCTTGTGTATGTGTTTGCGTGCGTGTGTCTGTGTGTGTATGTGAGTGTGTGTATGTGCCTGTGTATGTGTCAGTGCGTGCGTATGTGAGTGTGTGCCAGTGTGTCTTTGTCAGTGTGTGTATGTGTGTGTGTGCGCCTGTGTGTGTGTATGTGAGTGTGTGTATGTGAGTGTGTGTATGTGAGTGTGTGTATGTGAGTGTGTGTTTGTGTGTGTAAGCCTGTGTGCGTGCATGTGTGTGTGCGTGCGTGTGTGTGTGTGCGCGTGCGTATGTGTTTGTATGTGAGTGTGTGTGTGTATGTGAGTGTGTGTGTGTATGTGAGTGTGTGTGTAAGTATCTACCTGGTACTGCTGGTACTCCGAGATGAGGTCCGCCATGTTGCTGGCTGCCTCCGTGAACTCCATCTCGTCCATACCCTCGCCCGTGTACCAGTGGAGGAAAGCCTGGAGACAGACAGACACATACTCATATAGATGACTTTTCGTACATAATCATAACCGTTTCATTAAGGGTTATCTTCTTTCCATCGCACGTCCAGACGCACTGCAGGGTACCACCCTTATCTTGTCGAGATACCTCGGATACGTACTGAGCGCTTTTCTTCATCTTTGACATTGCCGTGTGGTGATCGGTGGAGAATAACACCATCCCATCTCTTTCCGTGGGTGTCGTAAGAGGCGACTAAGGAAACACAAATGAGACCTGCCTCCTAGTAATCCATCTTAGACAACGACACCTCAGTTTGCTTTTAAACTGAGGTGTCGTCCTATGGTCTCATGCGGTGTGGTAGGCTCTGTAAAGGGCCGTCTGGTTCGCGACCACCCTCCTACCAAAGTCCGACGCCAAACAGCTTGCTGTGTTCCGTCGGTGCGTGGGAGTATCAGTGCCTTAATTGGTATTTTCTGGGTTAACTCGCTCCCTCGTCGACCTCATCTATGGCCTTGGTCAAGATTGGGGTCAAGAGTTAACCCATCTCATAATAAAAAATAAAAAAATTGCGCACTGCCAAGGAGTGGAATTCTCTGCCGGCGTCTGTATTTCCGAGCTCATACAACCCGAATATCTTTAAAGTACTAGTGAATAGACTTCTTCTGGGTGAGCTCGCTACATCCTCGACCGCATCTTTGCCCTGAGCTAGATTGTGATCAAGAGCGAACCCATTCTTAATAAAAAAAAAATGTGCATCAGCCCATGAACACCACTTACACCACTCACACACTAACACATACCTATCCATTTTATATTAGTATATCTTTTGTGTTACTTATACACCTAAGTCCAAGGCCCCCCCACTTTTTTTGTTTCTTTTAATTAAAAAAATGATTTTATCTTTAGATTTTAACTACACACCAACCACAAAAGTATATTCTTAATATTTACCTAGGTTTATGAAATGTTAGGTCAAAGTTGTGCAACTATGTATATAACAAGGAAGAGGTCGGTGGAACGGTGCCTCCAAACACAGGCGATAAGGTTAAATGGAGACACCAGCGACATGTTTTGTATTATAATTTTGTTAAGTTGTGCAAATAAATATTTATTTATTTATTTTTTTATTTATGAAATTGATCAACTTTCCTTTAGGAAATTCCTTAGGTTTGAAATATGGAAAAAATAATCCCCTCCATACATTAAATCACCTGTTTGTTTTGTAGCCGTACTCGGAGACGTCAATTAAAGTTAAGAAGTAATTAAATGTCATTCTATCCTTGTTTATATCAACAAGAATGAAAGAGACAACATCAGAGTTTAACAGTACTTAACTTTAATTGACGCCTTCGCACATCTATGTATCTTTTGTATTAATCTATAAGAGTTTGCAATGAAGAGTTTACATACATAAATTGACGTCTCTGGGTACGGCAGTTAGTTTAAGAGGAGCGTCTCAGTTTGGACAAGCGTCTCAGTTGTTTTTCATGCTGTCTCGACGTCGACCACCCACCTCAGACTTGTGCGAAAGGGACAATTGCAGTTTTCCGGGGAAATGCCAAGTTTTATTTTCAAAATTATGAGTTTAGGCGTCAATGAATTCCTACCCTAAAAACTTAATAAAATCGTACGTTTTTAGTCTCTATCGATTTGTAAGCGTATGAAGTCCGACGTCAAACAGCTTGCTGTGTTCCGTCGGTGCGTGGGAGTACCAGTGCCTTTATAGGCATTTTCTGGGTTAACTCGCTCCATCGTTGACCTCATCGTTGACTTTTATGGTCAAGATTGAGGTCAAGAGTTAACCCATCTTATAATAAAAAAAAAAAGAACGAGGTTCGTACGTTTTGTTTTTTACAAAATTGTTCTTAGTTTGTTTTGGCGAAAAATGCTGAAGTCTCAAATATCTTTTTGTCTACTAAAAATATCAAAAAAATCAAAACGTACGGACCTAGTTTTTGGTGTTCCTGACACTATACCAAAATTTCACAAGGATCCGTTGAAGTTTAGGGGATGGAATCCATTGACGCCGTTTGTATGGGGAAAAAACACTGAGACGATCCTCTTAAAGTAAAATAAAATTTAGAATTCCATATAAGTTGTACGGAGCTAATCTCACCTTCCGTCTGAACATGGCACTGAACTGCTCTGAGATCCGTTTGAATATCTCCTGTATGGCGGTGGTGTTTCCGATGAAGGTGGCTGACATCTTCAGTCCGCGCGGGGGCACGTCGCATACAGCCACCTTCAGGTTGTTAGGGATCCATTCCACGAAGTAACTGTAAACAAATTAATAAATCCTTACTAATATTATCTATAAATGCGAAAGTAACTCTGTCTGTCTGTCCGTCTTTCACGCCTAAACTACTGAACCGATTTTGATTAAATTTGGTACAGAGATAGATTAGACCTTAAAAAAATAAAATAAAAATAAACGCTACACACTCAAAGGCCCACACTAAGGTTTTCCCTTGTGTCGTGGGTCCCTTGGAAGACATAAAGACAAACACAAACACCCATGACCCGAGAACAAACATCTGCTTTTTACACAAATGTTTGCCCCGACTGGGGATCGAACCCAGGAGCCGCCGATCAAGAGGCAGCGTCACTACCACTCGACCAAACCGGCCGTCAAAAATGTGACCTTGGGAAAAGACAGGCTACATTTTATCCCACAGCTGGGCACGATATAACCTGTAGTCCACGCGTGCGGAGCCGCGGGCTGAAAGCTAGTAATAAATAAGTGTTGGCTTTGACCCCACGCACGCCTTCTAATGAGCAAGCACATAATTGCCCATGATTCCAAGGAATATAGACAAACGTAAAATAATGATAACTTTCTCCCATCGAGCACGTAACCAGGTGCATTTAATGGAGATTACATAGAAGAGATAAATGGAACTACTTTTGTCATAAATGTCTGTTTTTTTTATATTATAAGATGGGTTAACTCTTGACCTCAATATTGACCATAAGGTCAAAGATGAGGTCGACAATGGAGCGAGTTAACCCAGAAAATGCCTATAAAGGCACTAGTACTCCCAGGCATCCACGGAACACAGCAAGCTGTTTGGCGTCGGACTTCGGTAGGAGGGTGGTCGCGGACCAAACGCCTACCACACCACATGAGACCATAGGACGACACCTCAGATTCAGAAAAAAATTATGTGTCGTTGCCTGGGATGGAGTACTAGAAGGCAGGTCTCATTTGTGTTTCTTTAGTCGCCTCTTACGACACCCACGGAAAGAGATAGGGTGGTGTTATGGTCAACCGATCACCACACAATTAAATTAATTTAAATTTATTAAATTTTGTCTGTTAAATTTTGTGAGAAACTTATTGGCGTTACTTATTTATTTTAACTAGGCAGTCAATTACGCCAAAGGAGAAAATTGGTCGCTCTCCCGTTAAAGATCTCTGAGGATTTTTTTGAACTAGTGCCGAAATAAATTTAGTAACTGATTGCCCTCGATGGTATCCATACTGGTTAAAAGCTCGGTGATTGTCTCCACAAAATTATCTTCGTTCATTAATTTTGTAGGGAGAGAGGGAATCGAGCCAAATCTCTTTATAGCCTCTCTCTACAGGGCTTTAGGTATCTCTCTTTCAACCTCTCGGGTGGTTAATCATAATCAGTCCTTGAAGCTGAACAACTTCCCCAAGGAACATAGGTCAAAATACGAAAAAAAATTGAGTTCCTATACAAACTTCATCAGCATATAGCGCATTTTGTATGGGAGATCAAATTTTTTTTTTCGTATTTTGACCTATGTTCCTAGGGGAAGTTGTTCAGTTTCATGGACTGATTTACCACCCGAGAGGTTGAAAGAGAGATACCTAAAGCCCTGTAGATATTTGTCATATTTCGACCTATTTTCCTTGGGGAAACTTATTTTATTATATGGGGAAAATCACGTCTTTTTCAAGCGTCTAACTTAAGCGGTTTAGATTTTTTATACAAAAGGATTTTCCCGCTAATTCCCGTTCCCGTGGGAATTTCGGGAATTCCTTTAGAATAGAATAGAATAGAGTAGAAAAATCTTTATTTTATAGGACATAAAATTTCTTAGTGCACCTCTACGGTACATAAGCTACGTCCCTTCCTTTGTATAGCAAAAAAAATTAAAATATTTAATAAACAGTGTATGATGTGCCACCGACCTGGAGTTCTTATTCTGTATGTTCTGCACCTGGTCGTCCACCTCCCGCATGGACATGCGGCCGCGGAAGATGGTGGCCACCGTCAGGTAGCGGCCGTGGCGCGGGTCGCACGCCGCCATCATGTTACCGGGGTTGAACATCTGGGGCCGGACATAGTAGTCAATAAATAAACGATACACACTCAAAGGCCCACACTAAGGTTTTCCCTTGTGTCGTGGGTCCCTTGGAACACACACAAAGACAAAAACAAACACCCATGACCCGAGAACAAACATCTGCTTTTTACACAAATGTTTGCCCCGACTTGGGATCGAACCCAGGACCCGCCGATCAAGAGGCAGCGTCACTTACCACTCGACCAAACCGGCCGTCCGGCAGTCAGGGTAGACATATAAAAACTCTAGGCAACTTAACTTACAATGAAATAGAAGATTTAATGAGAGGGCTTACATAAACACCAACCACACAGCATACATCACACAACACACACACACACACGCACATACACTTACACATACAAACTTTCACTGCATGTTACTTCCATATAATATTTTTCTTTTCTCTTTTTTAATCTTGATTGCTAAATTTTATTATCTTTATAATTATAATTTGTTGTGAAAATATATTTTTTTAGTGTATATACAAACAATATATTTTCGTAATTGTTTAAACTTACACGCGAATTGGACTGGTAATCGACACATTTGATTACCCACGAAACAGACCTGGCAAATCTTTTAAAATAATCGTGCAGAATGTTACATAATTTTTTTTTTGTCATTTCTAATTTCATGTTTCTAAATTGTAACATTATCTGAATAAACTTTTTTGTATATTTGTATAGTACAGTTCGGTTGGATATAGTAGGCTTAGGTCGGACATAAAGTCGGATTTTTAATCAGACGGAGTAAACTGACAGATCGAATGTTGCCGCTTTTTTACAAAATGCCATTAATGTTGTGCTTAAATGATTTACTCAATTTAATCATTTCAGTTCAGTGATCTAAAATCCAAAATATCTGTCTAATGTGTGTTTTTGCTACCTATTAAGGGGAACTAGAACACAAAAAATGGGACATAAATAAGAAACATGTTATTTTAATTATAATAATTTATTCACTATCGGAAGAATCGTCATTACGAGTCACATTTATCAAAAATCTGTCACTAACAGTATCAATGTGGTCGTCGAGCTGGATGTCTGACAATTAACTGACGGTAATTTAAATGCTCTAAAATTATTTGCATTTTATTCATAGTCACATCTTTTGAACTATTTATGAATGAGTCAAATACTTCACTATAATGTGAAAGTTGGTATCATTATTACGTTAATTGACATTTCGATCTGTCAGTTTACTCCGTCTGATTAAAAATTTTAGTATAGTACACTTAGGTTCATCTTAACAGACTCAGGTTGGATGGAGTAGACTTAGGTTTAACATAGTACACTCCTAGGCCCGTATTAAAAAAAAAGAAATTAAAAAAAAAAAAACAATAAAGATACAAAAAAATTACTCAGTAGTAAATGTGTGCCACAGTGGTACAGTCAAGAGCAGGTTACGCTTCAGACTACCAGTTTAAGCTGAGCTCTGATTTATACAGCGCGCCATACAATGCAGGGCCGGTCCAAAGTGTCTAGCTTGACGTGCTCTTGTGTGTACAAAGAGGTCGTAGCTCAGAATATGTTTTGCCATTCGACAAAACACTGATATGCTGCACTAGAAAAACACTAGATTTACATGATTTTTCAACTACATTTTTATTTTTTGTTTTTATTATGAGATGGGTTAACTCTTGACCTCAATCTTGACCATAAAGGTCGACAATGGACATGAGGTCGACAATGGAGCGAGTTAACCCAGAAAATGCTTATAAAGGCACTGGTACTCCCATGCACCCACGGAACACAGCAAGCTGTTTGGCGTCGGACTTCGGTAGGAGGGTGGTCGCGAACCAGACGGCCCTTTACAGAGCCTACCACACCGCATGAGACCATAGGACGACACCTCAGATTCAGAAAAAAATGAAGTGTCGTTGCCTGGGATGCATTACTAGGAGACAGATCTCATTTGTGTTTCCTTAGTCGCCTCTTACGACACCCACGGAAAGAGATGGGGTGGTGTTAGTCTCAACCGATGTTATTCACAAATGGTAATATACTCACTTGGGCCATGAGTTCCGGTACTGATTGCGCGCGGAAGTTGAATGAGTTTTTAGCTGTTAACGGGGCGAAACCTGTGGACAAACAAACATGCTTGTTTCAATACATTTTCATTTGTAATCTAAATACACACATCAACAAAGTCTAGGGAACACGCACGATTTTTCATACAACAGAGGCCTCTTTGAGAAGCTGTGAAAAGTATTTAAGACACGTATTTTTAATAAAAAAATTTAGTGTGACCAAGTTCTATACCTGAATTTTCAATCCCTATAAATGAACTTTATTTAGCTTGAAATTTGTGGAAAAGAGGGAAAAATGAAAATGAAAACGCAGTTTTTCTTTGCTTTTAGTATGGAAATGGTGAAATTAAATTTTCATTTTCGTCTCTTTTTCACAAACTTCAAGCTAGATAAAGTTTATTTATAGGAATTTTAAATTCGGGTATAGAACTTGGTCACACTAGAGATTTTATTAAAAATACGTGTCTTAAATACTTTTCACAGCTTCTCAAAGAGGCCTCTGTTGTATGAAAAATCGTGCGTGTTCCCTAGACTTTGTTGAGTAGTGTATATAAAAGGAGAAACTGACTGACTGACTGACATATCAACGCACAGCCTAAACGGCTAAACGTAAGCACTTGAAATTTGGAAGGGACGTAGCTTAAGTACCGTAGAGGTGCACTAAGAAAGGAATTCCCGAAATTCCCACGGGAACGGGAATTAGCGGGAAAATCCTTTTGTATGAAAAATCTAAACCGCTTAAGTTAGACGCTTGAAATTTGGCATGCAGGTACCTTAGTAAACTTAAAGCTAAGTTGCAACAGGATATTGCAAAATTCCCACGGGAACGGGAGTTAGCTGGAAAAAACTTTTGTATGTAAAATAAAGTGTAATCTGTTCAAAAGAAAAAATTAACACGCAAACGAAGTTGCGGGCATCAGCTAGTTTCTATATATCTATCTCTTGTGTGATCCCTGTTTTGCTACACAAATTTTTGAAGGCCGGTTTGGTTGAGTGGTAGTGACGCTGCCTCTTGATCGGCGGGTCCTGGGTTCGATCCCCAGTCGGGGCAAACATATGTGTGAAAAGCAGATGTTTGTTCTCGGGTCATGGGTGTTTGAGTTTGTCTTTATGTGTGTTCCAAGGGACCCACGACACAAGGGAAAACCTTAGTGTGGGCCTTTGAGTGTGTAGCGTTTATTTAAAAAAAAAAATAGTCTACGACATTTTACTACAACGTAAAACTAAACGAAAAGTTGTTCAAAGTTGTTTTTTGTGCTGTAATTAACACTTCTGCAATTGAGCGTGTAAGTACTACTAGATGCTCTGCCCACCCCGCTAGTGACATACCGGGCATGAAGAAGTGCAGCCGGGGGAAGGGCACCATGTTGACGGCCAGCTTGCGCAGGTCCGCGTTGAGCTGACCCGGGAATCGAAGGCAGGTCGTCACTCCGGACATCGTCATCTACAAAGAAAGAAAGAAAATGTTTATTGCAGACATATACAGGACTCGCTTTCCGCGCGGGACTTCGTTCCCGTGGAAATTCGGGAAAATTATGTAGCCAATGTTATTTAGGGATAATGTAGCATCCTAATGGCGAAAGATTTTTTCAAATCGGTCCAGTAGTTTCGGAGCCTATTCAATGCAAACAAACAAACTATCAAATCTTTCCTCTTTATAAATATTAGTATAAACTAGATTACGCTTGTCTCATCTTCGCTAGAAACCAAGCGTGCAATTTTTTTCTACCTACTGTGACGTCACACGAGCGATTTAATATTACAGCAGGAGACTCAAGTCTTGATCTATACTTAAGGCGACTACAGCACCCGATAAAGGCAGCACACATAGGAATAGTGCCATCTCCGTCTCTCAACAGGCCTGGGCCGGCAGTGCGAACAGTGTCGATACACGAAGTTTACGGACTATGAAAGCGTGCGTGCGTAAAAACATGTTCGAAAGTTAGAAAAATGAGATTTATGAAAAAGTGACAGCTTAAATCGAAAAATGCGTTAACTACTTATCGAGAGTGTTCAATCACGAACATTTTGATAGCAAATTCAAGTTCCTGTGTGCATTTAACTATCGTTGTGACAGCTTAAAAGATACACAATATTGGTATTTAGAGGTGACTTTGTGAGCTTTTTCTATCGAACCAAAAGCGCTGAATCATGTTTTCAGCAAACTACTTATCTAGTTTATGTCCTGAATATTACCGTAGTATTTTTTTCTTCGATTTAATGCAGTGCGTCATGCTTATCTACGTAGTCGCCTTAAGTATTGGTTGTCTCTTTCACTCACTATCAAAATGACAAAGGCGACTGCTACTTAAGTGTAGATCAGAATCTGAGTCGCGTTCTGTAATACGGGCTTTAGTGATGGAACGGCGCTAAAGAAAACAAATTTTGCTCCTTTTTTTACACGCCAAGTACATACACTTGCGTCGTATAGTATATGTCTGTGGTTTATTGACGTCATTATTCATAGGTAGACAATTCTTAAAAGTTATTTAATACTAATTATAATCTAACCAGCTTCCCGTAGGAATTCGAGAAAATTATATGTACATATAGCCTTTGTTCATCGGGGATGATGTAGGATTCTAACGGAGAAATAATTTTTCAAATAGGTCCAGTAATTTCAGGGCTTATTCAATGCAAACAAACAAACAAACAATACAATTTTTCCTCTTTATAATATTAGTATAAATGACGCCAATAGACTGGGAGCCTCAGCGTAGTGGTGGTTTCGGAAGACCGGAGAATGGGCCTTTTTATAATTGGAACGGCACGGCATTTCAAAATTTTAATTACCATTGCCCCCTATGTTTTCAGCTTCTAGTATTGCTATTACATAGGAGGCAATGGTAATGCAATTTTGCCGTGCCGTTTTCGAATTATAAAAACCGGCCAAGAGCGTGTCGAGCCACGCGCATTGTAGGGTTCTGTAGCAGCATGGTTCAAATACATTCTTATTAATCCCAACAGTGTTTGGCATTTGGTCGACTATTACTCGCAAACTTGAAGGACCAACTTATGTGTGATAGTTTTCCTTTAAATTTCGTTGTATATTCTACCTACGTGAATTTTTCCACATTTTTAGAAACAACCGTTTAGCAGGTATAGGGGGGGGGGACACTTGTGTTTGACAAAAATTTTAACTTTAAAAATTTATATTTCACAAACGGAGTGCTGAATCGAAAAACGTTCTTAGTAAACCCCTTCTATCTTTTGAAATGCTATCCTATGACACCTCATTCAATGATATTGGCGAGAAAAAAAAATTCATCGCCCTTTCACGTCTATGGGAGACACCCGAAAAAATTTTTTTTTCCAAGATTTTACTCTACAGTTCTGTCGGCGTGATTCATATGTATAATCATGCTTAGTTTCAACTCTGTAGTACCAAGGGTTTCTTAGGAAACCTGCGGACAGACGGACAGACGGACATGGCGAAACTATAAGGGTTCGTAGATTACTACGGAACCCTAAAAAGGTCCATTGAAACACACGAATAAATGTGACACACGGATTGACTTACACTTATAAGATGGTTGAGATCCTCCTATGAAGAGCTGGCCAGGCGCAGGGTTCTGAAGACGTTGTGGAAAGACATGTCCGTGGTATTCACTAGCGGGGGCATCGAGGGAGGATAGAGGATCGTCTTCTTCTTATCGTGGAGGTATAGTCACACGTGAATTTGGCTAACCCTGGTGTCAGGATAAGGATGGATTAAGGTACAGGGATTTATAAGGCAGAAGGAAGGATAAAGCAAAGGTATGAATAAGGCACAAGGGTGAATAATGAGGCTCGATGAATGATGAGGCACAAAGGTGAACGGTGAGGCACATTTTTTTATTATTATTATTATTATTATAAGATGGGTTAAGATGGGTTAACTCTTGACCTCAATCTTGACCATAAAGGTCAAAGATGAGGTCGACGATGGAGCGAGTTAACCCAGAAAATACCTATAAAGACATTAGTACTCCCACGCACTGACGGAACACAACAAGCTATTTGGCGTCGGACTTCGGTAGGAGAGTGGTCGCGAACCATGCGTAAATGATGATGATAAGGCATTAGGTGAATAATGTGGTATAAGAGTGAATAATGAGGCGCAAGTGTGAACGATGAGGAACAAGGGTGAATGTTGAGGCATCAGGGTGAATGATGAGGCGTAAGGGTGAATAATGAGGCAGGATGAAACATGAGGCGGGTATATAATGAAGCACAACAGTGAAGGATGAGGCACAAGAGTGAATGATGCGGCACAAGAGTGAAACAAAGGCACAAGGGTGAATGATAAGGCACAAAGGTGAACGGTGAGGCACAAGAGTGAATAGTGAGGCGCAAGGATGAGTAATGAGGCAAAAGGGTGTACGATGAGGCACAAGGGTGAATAATAAGACACAGGAAAGAGTAAGACATAATAAATGAGGCTCGTAAATGAAGTTTGACAGTGAAAGGTTCATAAACTTACGCTGATGAGGTGGTTGAGGTCCCCGTAGGAGGGGCTGACGAGGCGCAGGGTCCGGAAGCAGATGTTGTAGAGCGCCTCGTTGTCGATACAGAACGACATGTCGGTGTTCTCGACCAGCTGGTGCATCGACAGCGTCGCGTTGTACGGCTCTAGCACCACCTCGCTCACCTGACAATAGTGGTACGATTGGATGTAATATTACAATTTGACATTTGTAATATGGCAATCCACGCAGATTACCATATTAGGCGCAATTCCCCCAACTTCACGTAGTAAAGAAAATATTACGTCTCCACCTATATGCGACCGATACATTTTGATTGTCACTTTTGAAACATGACATCACTAACTAACAAAAATTCACAGATTTCGTGCCTCACACGCGAGCACATTGGAAATGAATATAGAAAAAAATTCGTTGACTTTTTGAATTTTTTCAAAAAGGTGCTACAGGGCACACCCTTAATGCCTTAACCCGATCGTCTTTATTTTAGGCTAAAATTGTAGCTGACTAAATTGTCCAGAGGACAACACAATTTTTTGATATCATTCTTCGTTTCCAAAATGTCGAGTGCCAAAATCAAAAATTCGTAAAAAATTGAATTTTTTTTTTCACTATTTCGGCCATAACTTTTTTATTTTTGATCTTCTCGAATGATTATTTTTGCACCTTACAGCTCTTATGAATACGCGTCTTTTGAGCCTTTTTTGAATATATCTTCACAAAATAAGAGGGTATCGCACTTTTTCGTGAAATCGGAGCCTATACTGGAGCGAACGAAAAGACATTTTCAGTTTCAAAATATTATAACTGAGAAAATCACTGCAATAGGGAATATGCATGAATTTTATTTATCGCATTGATTAACAAAATATGAAAATACCGTAGTTGAGATGACAAACAGTAAAATTAAAATCGGCCAATAAATACGGCCGATATACGCATTTAAAACTATAAATTACGCACCGATTAGACAGAGAGATCCGACATGGACTGTGACGTCACATGTCACTACGTCCATACAAACTCCGTATTAAATTTCGGTTTGCTAGAATCTTTGTAATCTTGACTTGTTTTAAGTGACATCCTGAATGTCCTATAAAATAAAGATTTTTCTATTCTATTCTATTCTATTAAATTTCATAGTTATTCTAAAAATAGTTTTACTAAACTGTTTATTACATGAATGAGGATTATTTTTTTAAATAAAAAAAAAATCACGCATATTCCCTATTTCATAGCTGGGGACCCAATATTTTACCCAAGGTATTTCACCTCATACATAACTGATATAACTCTAAAATAAAAATACAAATTTGTGTCAACCATGACGTTTATCGATCATTACTTTTAATAAATAGACAAATTTTGATTAAATGTAGCTAATAATAGTGTCAATAAACTGTTTCATTTCATTCCTAAGAACCATCTCAATCACGTCAACTTTAAAAAAAAAACATTGAAATCGGTCGACAAAACCACTGACCTTAGGCGAGGGCACGACGCTGAAGGTGTTCATGATCCTGTCTGGGTACTCCTCTCTGATCTTGCTGAGCAGCAGCGTGCCCATGCCAGAGCCCGTGCCGCCGCCCAGCGAGTGGGTCAGCTGGAACCCTGGGCACAATCATAAACAAGTTAGGGGGGAGGGAATCAATAAATAAATACATCTTTGAGCAATTAGACCCAGTGGCGGCGTAAGGGGGGGCGGTGGGGGCGGTCCGCCCCGGGTGCCAAGTATCAAGGGGTGACAACGGAATGCCAACTGAGTCGCGCAGATTAGTAGCCACTGGCGCATCTGCACGACCAGTGCTGCCAACTAGACTGATACGAAATGTGCTAAAGTGCTACTTAAAAAATGACAAAAATATGCTAGTTTTTTAGATTGAGTTTTGTAATATAGGCGAGACGTCAGTCACCCCTGTTACGCGGACTTGAACTCCTCCGTGGCCTCTTGAATGCATCGCCAGACATGGATCTATTTGCATGTCTTGCAACAACAATCTTGGGAGAAACCCACAAACATTGTGAAAATATTTAATTTAAGTTTATACTTCTTGTTTCCTGTTAGCCTGTAAGACTAAGCATTGTACCTACATAAATAAATAAATAAATAAGATAAAGTGCTAAAATCAAATGCTAATTTAATTTTAAATTTAAATCAACAGTAAAAGTGACCGGAGACATATGATTCAGACTCTCAGATGAAGATAAAATTTATTCAGATTATAAGTAGTAAGTATTAGTCGTTTTATTTTAAGGGTGCTCAATAGAAAATCGCCTCGGGTGCCAACCCGTGGTACGCTGCCACTATTATTTACGGCACGGAGTGGCATTAAACTACATCTATACTAATATCTATACTCATATTATGAATGCGAAAGTAACTCTGTCTGTCTGTCCGTCTTTCACGCCTAAACTACTGAACCGATTTTGATGAAATTTGGTACAGAGATAGATTAGAGCGTGGAAAAGGACACAGGCTACATTTCATCCCAAAGTTGGGCACGATATAACCTGTAGTCCACGCGGGCGGAGCCGCGGGCGGAAAGCTAGTATTTAATATTATAAATGCGAAAGTAACCCTGTCTGTATGTTACGGAAAGCTAGTTTTTCTTTATTTGTGAGTATCCCAGAAAAGTGTATGGTTCCCATGGGAAAATTAAGTCTCCGCGGGCAAAGCTGCCAAAGTTCGCTACTTCAAAATAAAACTCTGATTACCTTGTAGACAGTCGCACCCTTCTGATTCTTTCCGGATGACATCCATCACTGAGTCCACCAGCTCGGCGCCCTCGGTGTAGTGGCCCTTAGCCCAGTTGTTGCCTACAAAAAATTAAGCCCCAGATTAGAGGCCATCCACAAATGACGTCACTTGAATTTCATGATTTTTGACCCTCGCCCCGTCCTTGTCACAGCTGGTCACATTTGTGAGACTCCCCCCCCCCTCCCTAGTGTGACGTCACATATTTTGCAATTTTACATGTAGTCATTATTGAATTAAAACAAATTGGTTATTATTTTTGTTTATACTTACAGCTAGTTGTATTTATTATTTAATTTTCCGTAATAGCTCAAAGTTCGTGTTCTAACACTTAGATTATAATAGATTTTGAAATGTGACGTCACGAAATGTAGGACCCCTCCCACCCCCTTGTCACACATTGGGCGTTTCCCCACTGGCCGGCACCGGCGACGGCGACGGCGACGGCGAAAGTGACAGAGCTATACTAGGAAAAGAGACAGACTACCGATTTCTTGCTTCCTAGTATAGCTCTGTCACTCTCACCGTTGCCGGCGCCGGCCGCCGTGCCGTCCAGTGGGGAAACGCTCAATGTCACACTTCGTCGACCCCTCCCTCCCCCTTAACGTGTGACGTAATTTATGGATGTCCTCTTAACACTTAGTTGTAGAGTCCATTACAGTGAAGTTATTACCAGAAAACATAATTTTTTATTTTTTTTATTTTTGTTATAAGATGGGTTCACTCTTGACCTCAATCTTGACCAAGGTCATAGATGAGGTCGACGATAGAGCGAGTTAACCCAGAAAATGCGTATAAGGTACTGGTACTCCTTTTCTATGTTTAAATCCTAGTGGCCGCTTTAAATATCATACTGTATGCGACGTTAACAAGGATATCATTACATTTACATAAGCTTTAAATTTAAATAGTAACTTATGCTACACATAAGGTTTTTGCAAAGGTCATTGGGCACAATCTGACCCTATTAGTGAAGGTTTTGCCTACAGAAACAAAATTACTTTTAAATTATTAAAGTATATCCTATTTTCATTTTAAGTAAGAAATATTTAAAAAAACCATGGGAATAAAATATCACGCGTGATTTAAAAGTTGAAGATATTTATTTCAAAGAAGAAATTCACAGAATGTTATTTTATTTTTATACTTATTGATGAAATAGAATAAATCTCATAAATAAATAAATATTTTATTTTACAATTACATAATTTTATTTTATCCATCATGAACAATTTATCGAAATACTCTTAACTATTTTATTTCTGTAGACTCTGTGTATGTTTTTCGTACTAAGTGAGATAGTACGATTGCACCTGTAGATATTGATCAAGTTGAAATAAACGTTTCGAAGATACAGAATTCAATTTTCTGTCTGATTCCCATTATTAACAGTAATGCGACCCACATATTCGTAAACCAGAGATATATGTCTAAACATCCCACATTAATTTATTTCTGTAGGTCGTGGGTAAATTTTTCATACTTAAGTGCCCAATAATCTTTACTCATAATATAAACAAATATTATTTTTATGAGTAATTTTGCAATAAATGCTTTTCACTTACCCGCGCCACTTTGCCCGAACACGAAGTTGTCGGGTCTAAAGAGCTGGCCATAGGGTCCAGACTTCACGGAGTCCATGGTCCCTGGCTCCAAGTCAACACATACCGCACGCGGGACGTATCTTCCTGAGAACAAAATATGTTTTAATGAAACACAGAACGTGGCTTTATGTTGTTTTAATCCTTTGCCATGTATGAAAAAATAAATGGGATTTTGGAGTTAACCCTTCGAGAGATCGGTCACGTCAAAGGTAGTGTATTAAATATCTTAAAAGCTGTACAAATTGAAAGCTTTTGGTTAACTCTTAACCTCAATCTTGACCATAAAGGTCAAAGATGAGGTCGACGATGGAGCGAGTTAACCCAGAAAATGCCTATAAGAGCCCGTCCACATATAACGTCACGCAAAATTTCTACTTTTTGAACCCCTCCCCCCCTGTCACGCTTTTTTGGTATCCCTTTAACATGTACTGTCACGTTTGGTAAGACCCCCCCCCCCATACGCTGTGACGTAACATGTGGGTGACCCCTAAAGGCACTGGTACTCCCACGCACCGACGAAACACAGCAAACTGTTTGGCGTCAGACTTCGGTAGGAGGGTGGTCGCGAACCAGACGGCCCTTTGCAGAGCTTACCACACCGCATGAGACCATAGGAAGACGCCTCGGATTCAGAAAAAAACGAAGTGTCGTTGCCTGAGGTGGATTACTAGGAGGCAGGTCTGATTTGTATTTCCTTAGTCGCCTCGAAACCCTCGAAAAGAGATGGGGTAGTGTTATTTTCAACCGATCACCACACGGCATAAAAGCTATCGGAATTCCGAACAATATGATTATTAATGCCTCACAATTATTCGTTTAACATTAGTTTATGTGTTTCGTAATATACAGATACGTACGAGCACTCAACCCTATATAGAGACGTAATACATGCGAATTTGAAAGAAAACGATTTTGTCAACTAGATGCGAAGTAATCCGAAGAGATTCCGAACACGATCGCTAGGGCGTGCGTTATATATCAGTGACTAGCCACTGACGAGTTGACAGGTTCGGGTCGTCGGTTGAGAATAACACCACCCCATCTCTTTCCGTGGGTGTCGTAAGAGGCGACTAAGGAAACTCAAATGAGACCTGCCTCCTAGTAATCCATCCCAGGCAACGACACTTCATTTTTTTTTTGGATCTGAGGTGTCGTCCTATGGTCTCATGCGGTGTGGTAGGCTCTGTAAAGGGCCGTCTGGTTCGCGACCACCCTCCTACCGAAGTCCGACGCCAAACAGCTTGCTGTGTTCTGTCGGTGCGTAGGAGTACCAGTGCCTTTATAGGCATTTTCTGGGTTAACTCGCTCCATCGTCGACCTCATCTTTGACCTTATGGTCAAGATTGAGGTCAAGAGTTAACCCATATTATAATAAAAAAATAAAAATAAATACACAATACACACGTCAAACTTATAACACCCCTCTTTTTTGTCGGGGCTTAAAAAAAGGTAAGCAAATCAGAATGAGATGAAAGGTGCTTTGATGGTCTCCACGTTTGGGCAGACATTTTTTCTAAATTAAATTGGTTAGTGAAATCATGTAGAATGCTACAGCGTGGAACACAACGGGCACAGATCCTGCATAACCCATCGATTTATGGGTCAATGTATACGCTTCTACAATAAGATTCCCATGTGTTTTCAAAACCTACTTTTACAAAAATTTAAGACAATAATTAAACAAAAACTTTGTAAAAAGGGCTATTATAGAATTCTGATTATCTGTTAGACAAGCAACCATGGGAATAAATTGCTCAGCTCCAGAGTTATTCAGATACTAAGTCAATTAAAATTAGAAGTAAGAAAACTTATATAATTGACCCTCGGAGTTTCTTGCCTATTCTTCTCCTGAGCAAGACTGCACCTTTGCGAATAGGCGCAAAGTCAAAAATGCTAATGTAATTAACTATTTTGCTCAATGATTTACATATTGATTTTGCTAATGTATTTTTATGACGTTTTCAAGCAGCACTTTGCATGTTCTATGAAATAAACATTTTTGACTTTTGACTTCTGGGAGGACATTGGCTGTCTGGAATAGCTAGCCCAATCGAGTGGCTAAGTGCGGAAAACGCCTGATAAACATAAATTAGGCTAGGTACCTCCAGTGGCCTCATTGTAGTACACGTTGATCCGCTCCAGCTGCTGCGGGTTCTCCCCGTGGTACTGTCCCGTGGGGTCTATTCCGTGCTCGTCTGAGATTATCTCCCAAAACTGTAACAAACAGAAAAAGATATCGTTTAAATAAATAAATAAATAAACGCTACACACTCAAAGGCCCACACTAATGCCAGTGTTCACCAAAAATTTAACCAACGATTAGCAGCTAAACAGAGATTTGACAATGTCATTTTCATACATTTTTTTTGACATTTTGTCTGATTAGCTTCTAACCGCGGTTTAACCGTTGGTTATATTTTTGGTGAACACGGGCCTTACTATTGTTAGAATATAGACACATATATGCACGCAACCTATATGCATTAGTCAAATAAATTGCATTTAGGTTGTGTACCAGCTCATCGTATATTGCCTGAAACACAGGTTTTACCTAGTTCAGGCGTATACCTAACTAATTAGTTAAGTTTGCTTTTATTTTTATTTTTTAATATTTTTGTAGTCTCTAATGCTAATCATGTATGCCTTTTTGTAAATGAATAAACAATTTATTTATTATTATTTATTTTACTAAGGTTTTCCCTTGTGTCGTGGGTCCCTCCGAACATACATAAACACAAACACCCATGACCCGAGAAAAAATTCTGCTTTTTACACAAATATTTGCCCCGGCTGGTAATTGGACCCAGGACCCGTCGATCAAAAAGCAGCGCCGCTACCACTCGACCAAACCGGGCCGTCAAGTTTAGAAATACAGAATGGGCTATGTACAAAATATTTAAAATGTTCTGATTTTTTTGTATTAGTAGCATTAAGGTGTAGAAGTCGGAGCCGGGAGTTAAAGGAAAACGCGAAGCTGGTTGGAAGAAAACTCAGAGAATTAATTATATATATTATTATATATATATATTATATAATATATAAGCCAATTATATAAGGCTTATATAAGGTCCTAATTTATTAGTGACTTTCCTTTTAACACGTTATTGTGTAGGTCAAAATATATCATTTGAGTCAAAAAACAAAAGCATAATATTAAATTTAAAAGGTCTTGAAAAGTTTTGTTATGATATTTTTTCATTACTATGTTGAATAAACCCATCCATTCAAACGTAAATAATAATGGCAGTAGTAGAGCGGGCGAGCGGGGAGTGGACGGCTATAATCGAAAGAGAACCATTCCTTTATCTTTAAATGGAAAAATATTTTTTTATTTTTTTTACAAAATTTAATTTTCAGATAATTAATTTTTATGTTGTTTTTTGGAATACTATCAACCTATACAATAACGCCTTAGAAGGTAAGTGACTAATAAATTAGGACCTTATATAATATACTAGTATTAGAAAGAGATACATAGTGTGATACCTGATAATGTAATCTATTATTGACCTAACCTAACACATAGGTTTGAATTACAAGACATCTCTCTCTTTCATGGGTATTGACCCTATTATTTTATATTTAGGTTACATGCGTCATAGTTAAGGCTGGTTTCAAACAGCTTACTAGGGTGTGCACACACTACAAAGGTCCTAGATAGCATTCCGCACGGGACTTCTTTCCCGTGGGAATTCGGGAAAATTATGTAGCCTATGTTCATCACGGATAATATAGAATTCTAATGGTGAAAGAATTTTTCAAATTGGTCCAGTAGTTTCGGAGCCTATTCAATGCAAACAAACAATCAAATCTTTCCTCTTTATAATATTAGTATAGATAAGTAGAGATAATTCTGCCCGCGAGTTCGTTTACGTAGGAAAGTATCTCCTATCGTATGCTATTCCCCAACCCTATTCCGGTACAATAAAAACATGCCGATCCGTTGCTCCGTTACGACAAACAAACAAACACACTATTACATCTAGTGTTAGTCAGTACGGGTGATAAATCTAAACCATTATTAAGGTCCATTAAACATGGAGAATATTCGTCATGCATTATTTTAAGAGTCAGAATGAGAAACAAGAAGATTATATGTACTTAGGTACACTCTGAAGCAAATCAAGCGTGACAAGTTGAAGTAGGCTACATTTGGGTAAGTATTTCTAAATCTAATATATCAAGATCCTAGGGCCGCCAGACCTTACTTATTTTTTTTATTATTATTATTATTTTTTTTTTTTGTAAAAGTATACATGACAGATCACAGTCGTTACAGATTACATTGTATAAATCTAAATTTTGATTCTGGACTACAATCCACTGAGAATGTACACTAGTAAACAACATTTAGGCGAATACAAACGAATAAATACTTGTTATTTTGACAAAAGAGATATGAAATTACTTTTAAAACTATTATTGAACACATCTACATTCGGGTATGTTTCCATACCTTTTATATATTTATATATATTTTATTGTAAGGGATCATTCAACAATTACGTGATCACCGGAAGGGGGGGGGGGGTCGGGTGCTTGTATATACATCGGATTATTTGGGGGGGGGGGGGGCGGGGAAGAAGCCATGATTACGTCATCATTTTATAACTTTAATTAACGTATAGCGAAATGAAAAACTATCTATTTTATTGATTTAACTTTATAGTTCTTACCTTTTTGCATTTTGACAAATTACACACCCTCTTCCCTAAGACCCATAGAAACATAACATAGGAGTCGGTGCTAATACAGCAAAAATTTTAAACACGGACGGATTACGTAGTCAAGGCGAGGGGGGGGGGGGGTTAAAAAACAAAAGATTACGCTGTGGGGGGGTTAAAAAACGGCCAAAAATGATCACGTAATTGTTGAACGATCCCTAAGATGGGTTAACTCTTGACCCCAATCTTGACCAAGGTCATAGATGAGGTCGACGATGGAGCGAGTTAACCCAGAAAATGCGTATAAGGCACTGGCACGTTAAGCTAACGGCTGACTACAATCGTTAAAACCAACCTAAACCAGGGTACCTGATGGATTACCAAAGTGGCAATTTATCGAGCGTTTCCGTGCTTCGGAGGGCACGTTAAGCTGTCGGTCCCGGCTGTTGTCGATTGACTACAGTCGTTAAAACCAAGTCAGAGGCCATTGTGCGGTTTGAAAACTCTGACACCAGGGTTAGCCAAGTTCGCCACACATTTGACTATACCTACACGCTACGCGATAAGAAGACCTAGCAAGATGCAGTGTAAAGCTTGATGTCCTGTTGAGTGTACTCAATTGTATTCATTGTTCCTGTTAATAAAACTGAAGCTTCGCCATACGCCCTAATCTCACTTGTTGCTATAAATAGATATTAAATAGTTTCGTCAACCGGAAAATTATTACAGTGTATTATTTCATAGGTACAAGAGCTATTTTATACATCACTGTAGTACCAAGGTAGTACAAATTAAGAGCAGTATATTTTACAGTTGTTGAACATTTCACTACAAAAATTGAAACGTGTTATAAATGTAACCGTAAAAACACAATTTCATTTGAAAAATTATAATCTCCCGCGACATTACGACTCGTCTAATGTTTTGTAATTCTTACAAATATTATAAATGCGAAAGTAACTCTGTCTGTGAACCGATTTTGATGAAATTTGGTACAGAGATAGATTAGAGCTTGGAAAAGTGTTGGAATAGCAAAACCAAATCTATTCTACTCTGACTTATGGATTGGGAATGTATCCCTGTCGCACTTGAAGGAATGGTCGTAGACCATATGACCCAATATTTATAAAGAAGTTTTTCAGTAGAGAAAAGTTAGTATGCCGTATACAGTTGACATTGAAACTCATTAGAGAAAGCGCTCTGTAGAAAGTGTGACATACCCCTTCCTATTTGCGAATAGGCGTAGAGTCAGTAGGGTCAATAGAACGAATGTATTTAAATCCTTTAATGTTTGTTTGTATGTATTTCATGTAATCTTGACTTGTTTTAAGTGACATCCTGAATGTCCTATAAAATAAATATTTTTTATATTCTATTCTATTGTTAATTACTAGTTACTTACCTAGGCACACCTCTCCTTATAAGATACGGAAATATAGACAGTTTGATTTGAGTTCCGTAAACGTATATTTTATTTTGCCCCTCTAACCCAATAAAAAGGACATAGGCTACATTTCATCCCACAGTTGGGCACGATATAACCTGTAGTCCTCGCGTGCGGAGCCGCGGGCAGAAAGCTAGTAGTGATATAAAATGTAATAAGACGAGGGCGCGGACATCAAGTCTCTGAATGCACAATTAACTGTTAATATAAAAATCTCTTGTTACGAGTATCTAGGTCTGCTGTAAGAAATTTCTTCCTAGAAATAAGCAGTGCCTGTTGTGTCGTCTCTCTCTTTGTATGTTTCTTTTTATGTGTACAATAAACAGTAGAGATATACAATTTGCCGAGTAAAATTACAATTTCACGGAACTGGGCCACCTGCATAAAATTAGGAGAAGTTAGGTCATGTTAGGTTAGCCTTTTTTAGTCTCCGCTGTCCGTCCGTCCGTCTGTCACCAGGCTGTATCTCATGAACCGTGATAGTTAGACAGTTGAAATTTTCACAGATGATGTATTTCGTTTGCTGCTAAATACTAAAAAGTAGAATAAATTTACCTAATATTTAATGGGGCTCTTATAAAACAAACGTGATTTTTAGCCGTCTTTATAGAGATAATGGTTTTTATAGAGTCCGACTCGCACTTGGCCGGTTTATAGGTAATAATATGGCACGGAACCTTTCGTGCGCTAGTCCGACTCGCACTTTCCCGTTTTTAGGTTAGGTGTTGCATTAATATTATAAAAAAGTGAGTCAACGTGAAAAAAATTGGGGCAGTTCACAAAATACAGCGCGATTATAACCTTTCTTTTTTTATCAGCTCAAATAGATCCCCACCGAGGGGCACAGCCTCCCTCCATAACACGAAGGGGATTACATGAAGAATATTCGTCATGGAAGATTTCTGTAGCGACAGCTATATCCATAATAGGTATAACAACACCATTTGATAGTTAAAAGAATCAAATAATTTGTTACCTTACTAATATAATCTTACTGAGTAAAATTACTTTATTACGGGATTGACAATTCAATATAACGCCGCCGTTCTTCTCGTGTAGGTAGTAGGCAGGTAAACAAGTCGACAAAGGGGCCCATGGACAGGGGCAGGTAAAAAATAAAAACGCGTTACCCTATAAGGGGTCTGAGGTGGCAGCTGCGCATTTCTGAGTAGGCACAATAGGCATAAAATATGATTACGACATTCTAAAGTTATTCTCGTGAATATTTCTTCAAAACTACCTTTGTGGTACTCTAAAATTTAAAAAACTGTTTCACCATCAACTGTTCTACAGGGCTTTAGGTAACTCTCTTTCAACCTCAATCAAAATACAAAAAAATATTGAGTTCCCATACAAACTTCATCAGCATATAGCGCATTTTGTATGGGGGATCAAATTTTTTTTCTAGTATTTTGACCTATGTTCCTTGGGGAAGTTGCTCAGTTTCATGGACTGATTAACCACCCGAGAGGTTGAAAGAGATACCTAAAGCCCTGTATATAATATATATAGTACGGCCGGTTTGGTCGAGTGGTAGTGACGCTGCCTCTTGATCGGCGGTCCTGGGTTCGATCCCCAGTCGGGACAAACATTTGTGTAAAAAGCAGATGTTTGTTCTCGGGTCATGGGTGTTTGTGTTTGTCTTTATAATTGTTCCAAGGGACCCACGACACAAGGGAAAACCTTAATGTGGGCCTTTGAGTGTGTAACGTTTTTTTTTTTTTTTTTTATAGTAAATACACCAGTAATGTTATATAATGCTGATCTATGTGACGAAATAAACTGAATCCTTACTAATATCATAAAATACGAAAGTAACTATCTGTCTGACCATCTTTCACGCCTAAACTACTGAACCGATTTTGATGAAATTTGGTACAGAGATAGATTAGAGCCTGAGAAAGGACATAGGCTATATTTTATCCCACAGTCGGGCACGATATAAACTGTAGTCCACACGGGCGGAAAGCTAGTATAAAATAACTTCGTGTACTGTATTAATTAAAAGATATTGACTAGTGTGTCATAAAAAACAACGACATTCGATTGCTTATAACTTTTAAACCACTGAACCCATTTCGATCAAATCATCTCGATTACGACAGCTTACAATTACAACGTCACAGACAGACACAGATACACACGTCAAACATAAGCTACGACGTCACAGACAGACACAGATACACACGTCAAACTTATAGCACCCTTGTTTTTTGTCGGTCTTCTTCTTCCTAGCGCTTAGTCCCGTTTTTCATTCGGGGTACGCTTGACCATGATCCAAGGTTTGGCAGGTCAAGTCATTACAGTGGAGCGACTGACATCTGACCTCCGTGACCCTGCTAACAGGGGAACCTGACCGGATTGGATCATGGTTACACATTCAGTCTCCTGAATGTGCAGGTTTCCTCACGATGTTTTCCCCCGTAAAAGTATCGGTTAGTGTGCAACTAATGTAAGTACATAACTCAGAAAATAAGTCATTGGTACATGGCGGCACTGGGGATCGAACTCGGTACCAGTCCGACCCACTAGTCGTTAGACCACCGACGCTCTCTTAACCTTGATTTTTGTCGGTGGTTAGTAAAATAAAAAACAAAAACCGGATGCAAAAGTTTTCTGTTGCAGCTACATTATCAACCAGCAATTCGAGCACGATGGTGACAAACTCTTGCGGCGTGCCACTCGGCTGACGCTTCTTCTTATCGTGTAGGTATAGTCAAGTGTGTCGCGAACTTGGCTAACCCTGGTGTCAGAGTTTTCAAACCGCACAATGGCCTCTGACTTGGTTTTATTTAATGACTGTAATCAATCGACAACAGCCGGAACCGACAGTTTAACGTGCCCTCCGAAGCACGGAAACGCTCATGATAAATTGCCACTTTGGTCACCCATTGGGTTCCCTGCCTCTGTGTACGTTGCATAACCTCACTGATCGGTTGAGATTAGCGAGAGGCGAGAGCCACTGGACGCTGATTTTGATTGATTGCATGAGGGTCCCGCGCAAAGGCTTGCTCGCCCTCTGGCATTGTCAATGTTTACATTTTGACATAGGACCGCGTACCTACTCGAGCTGTAGCTATATCCAAAATCGTTAGGTACACCTCTCGATAGCTGAAGAATCAAAGAATTTGTTACGTACTTTGTGTAAGGACTGGCGCAATGCGCACCCCCCGTAATTCACGTTATTACGGTCGTGTTTACGACAACCCCTAGCCTACCTTTTTTATTATAAGATGGGTTAACTCTTGACCTCAATCTTGACCATAAAGGTCAAAGATGAGGTCTACGATGGAGCGAGTTAACCCAGAAAATGCCTATAAAGGCACTGGTACTCCCACGCACCGACGGAACACAGCAAGCTGTTTGGCGTCGGACTTCGGTAGGAGGGTGGTCGCGAACCAGACGGCCCTTTACAGAGCCTACCACACCGCATGAGACCATAGGACGACACCTCAGTTTCAGAAAAAAATTAAGTGTCGTTGCCTGGGATGGATTACTAGGATTCTATCCCATTAGTGGGATCTCGTGGGTGTTAGATAACGCATTCAAGTATGTAAGTACCTTTTGCCGTGTGGTGATCGGTTGAGAATAACACCACCTCATCTCTTTCCATCCATCCCAGGCAAGGCAACGACACTTCATTTTTTTCTGAAACTGAGGTGTCGTCCTATGGTCTCATAGGCTCTGTAAAGGGCCGTCTGGTTCGCGACCACCCTCCTTCCGAAGTCCGACGCCAAACAGCTAGCTGTGTTCCGTCGCGCGTCGGTGCGTGGAGTACCAGTGCCTTCATAGGCATTTTCTGGGTTAACTCACTCCATCGTCAACTTCATCTTTGACCTTTATAGTCAAAATTGAGGTCAAGAGTTAACCCATCTTATAATAATAAAAAAAACCTACTTTAAATTTAGTTACTAATAACAGAATTACGATTTTTTTAATTGATTATCATCGCTAATTATGTGAATGAAATGAACCTAGTTCATTCATACGTATTCAGAAGATTAAGAAGTGACCTTTTCTAAGATCGAGAAAAGTAGAAAGAAGGTCAATGAAATTTATTTGAAGATAAACAACATACCTACAAATAAATTATGAATAGAATAGAATATAAAAATCTTTATTTTATAGGACATTCAGGATGTCACTTAAAACAAGTCAAGATTACAATGAAATACATACAAACATACATTAAACGATTTAAATACATACATACGCATTCGTTCTTTTGACCCTACTGACTCTACGCCTATTCGCAAAGGTGCAGTCTTCCTCAGAGAAGAACAGGCAAGAAACTCTGAGGTTGCTCTTTTAAATCACATTACAAATTTTCTTTTTTACTAATTTTAACTAAATCTAAAATAACTCTAGAGCTGAGCAGTTCATTCCCATGGCTGCCTGTCTGATAGATAATCAGAAATTTTGTAATAGCCCTTTTTGCAAAGTTTTTGTTTAATCACTGTCTTAAATTTATCGAAAGGTAAATTTTGAATACACATAGGAATCTTATTATAGAACCGTATACATTGACCCATAAAAGAGTTCGTGACCTTGTGGAGACGACTGTCTAGTACATCCAGTTTATAATTGGTCCTAGTATTTACATTGTGCCTATCGCTATTTTTCTTAAACAAATGTTCATTTTTCTTCACATATAAAAGATTGCACATATATATTGGGATGCAAAAGTCAAAATGTCTATTTCTTTGAACATTTGTCTAAGAGACATTCTAGGTCTCATTTGATAAATCACGCGAACAGCCCTTTTCTGCAGAACAAAGATCTTATTGATATCCGCAGCATTACCCCACAGTAAAATGCCATATGACATTAGGCTGTGGAAGTAACTGAAATATACGGTTCTCGCGGTTTCAACGTCCGATAATTGACGGATTTTTTTAACTGCGTAGGCTGCTGAACTGAGTCTGCTCGCTAACTTATCAATATGAGGACCCCATTGAAGCTTTGCATCAAGAGTTATTCCTAAGAATACAGTAGATTCCACAATGTCCAGCTTTTCATTCCTAACCTGTACATATGAGGTGAAAAAATGGTGTTGTCTTTGGGTATCCAGATATGTTAAAAAGATTGTTGTGATTTAAGTATAGGCTCCAACCGCGTGGAGTACAGGCTATATCGTACCCAGCTGTGGGATAAAATGTAGCCTATGTCTTTTCCCAAGGTTTCATCTATCTCTGTACCAAATTTCATCAAAATCGGTTCAGTAGTTTAGGCGTGAAAGCGTAACAGACAGACAGGGTTACTTTCACATTTATAATATTAAATACTAGCTTTCCACCCATGTGGACTACAGATTATATTGTGCCCAACTGTAGGATAAAATGTAGCCTATGTCCTTTCCCTTTTCCATCTATCCCTGTACAAAATTTCATTAAAATCGGTTCAGTAGTTTAGGCGTGAAAAACGGACAGACAGACAGTAACTCTACTTTCGCATTTATAATATTAGTATAAAGTATAATTAGTAAGGATTAAGTAGGGCTTTACAAGAATTCATCAAATAACAAAATAGGTACCTATATACATAGGTTGGAAGGTGCTGAATCAGCAAGGTTATTTATAGAAGTGAGATCGCTGTCACTCATACCTATTACCTAATTAGGTAGGTACAAGAACTTATACTGCCAAATCTAGGATCATGGTCAATCAACCAATTGACTGTTTATTTTAACAGAACATGGAAAAGGGGCTTGGGTACCTACCCCTGAAAGAATCGGAAAAAAACGTTTAACTTACCTACCTACTTATAGCTATTTCTGTGAATTGACAAGAAACAACGTTTTTTTTTTCGGAAAAAACAATTCTTTACTTGAAAATGGAAAGTTCTTTGGTCGTTTCTTTCAAAAAGTAGATATTATCAAGGTAAGTAGGTACCTACCTAACCTTACTTGCTTTCAAAAATTCATACATGTCAAAAAAAACGCTAAAAGTGAAACTCTTTTTTAAAACGGACTCCAAAAATTAAGATACCTACTTTCACTTTTTTAAAGGTTAAATAATTACATAAACAAGAAATAATTCATTCCAAAAACAAGAGACGATTATTGGCCTTGAAATTATAACGACGCGACGGCAAATCGTGAATCAGGTCAGTTTGTGGGTCGATTAATTCACTCCAAATACGGACATGTGAGGTCATATTTATACATTTAGGTATTACAAATAGTTACTAACCTTAGTTCCGATTTGGTTTCCGCACTGGCCAGCTTGCACATGCACTATTTCACGCATTTTCACTGGTTAAAATAAGTCCTCGATTCTTGATTCAAAGCGTAACAAATCTACCCTTAAAAAAATGGTTTCACAGTGTTAACTTAAAAAAAAAGAATTAACCTATATGCATAGAGTAACTATTTAGTGCCTTAAAACTTATGACCTAATCGTTTACTCGTACAGAAATTGAATTGTTATCGCTATTATCAACTTTTTCGTACTAAACGCTGATAGTCAATGCAGTACACTTGCTGATAATGATAAATGGACTCAGATTAACGCGGTATAACCGTTTTATTATGAACCACGATGCAATCGGAAAAATACTGGCAACAAGGTCTTACTTCCTGTGGCTAATGAATTTCAGAAAGCCAAATTTGATGAACTGAATTTAATACTTTATCTTAATTATTGGGGCGCGGCTATAACGAAAATGATGTAGGTACATATATGCTTACTATTTTTCTTTCTATTTAGCGCGCACTTCGAACTAAGAAATTAGTTTGTTTCACAAAGCAAGTCAAGAATACTAGCGTAGGTACCTAGACGTTATTGAATTAGCGCCCTATTTACGTTTTTTTGACATGAACTACTACTAAGACTTGGTATAATTGTACAATATCGCCGTCCGAATGGAATGTATGTATGTACCGACCGATGCGTCACGTACAGGAAAAGGTTAAAATGCCGGTTTGACAGCTTCGTTCAGAATGTAAGATTAGCTGTCATTATATTCTTTGGCTTAAGTAGCCTTGAAAGTAATATACATAGTTTTCATTAAAATTAGAGATTTGAACGATACTAATCGAGAAAAGTTTTTAAATAAATTACAAAGTTCTTTTTGAAAGTAGCTTGAAACTTATTCGTTGAAATATTTTTAGAGTTTGTCAATTTTCCATTCAGTTTCAGAACGCACGTCCGTTGCACATAGACATAGAAAAAATAAGTTAACCGTCGCACGCACCAAGGTTGGAAATCGTAGTATAATTATACTATTTGAATTTCATTGTGTAAGTGTATAATGTAGTATGTAGTATTTGGGGCGTATTACATTTATCAATAATATCGTGATCCTAGTATCACAAGTATTGATGGGGCTATTACACATATCAATATTATCATCATCAGAACGCCTTAGATTTACTAGAGTGAAGTCGTGTTTTGGTAAATTCATATTTTACCAAAACACGCGAGGCGGTTGAGCTATCCTATTTGTAGGGTCAAAAAGGCGTTCATACTTTTTTTAGTTTGTCACGACTGCCATCTTAGATTTCTAAATGGATGTCAATTCGTAATCAGCACCCCCGAAAACCTATCAAACGACACCCATGACAGATTTTTTTTTTAAACTGCATGTCCGCAATTTTGGATTTCAAAATGGTTTTCATTTTCGCAATCAGCACCCCCGAAAACCTATAAAACGACACCCATGACGGTTTTTTACAAAAAAATACATGTCCACCATCTTGGATTTCAAAATGGATGTCATTTTCGGAATCAGAAGCCCCGAAAACGTATTAAACGATACCCATGACAGTTTTTCACAAAAACTGCATGTCCGCCATCTTGGATTTCAAAATAGATGTCATTTTTGGAATCACCACCCCCGAAAACCTATTAAACGACACCCATGTCGGTATGGCGGTCGGCAGGTAAGATGCTTGGTGACGCTTCGGGCTTCGCCCTACGCGGTAAATACATCGCTACTACCACGTCCGTCCTCCATGGCTGTCAGTAAATACTGACAGTTCGCGTATCACGCAGTGTTGCCAACTCATCTTGCCAGAATTACCGTACGCTATCTCCCTTTCCGTACAATTTCCGTACACGAGTCAAAAGTACCTGAACAACAAAAAATGACTTGTAGCACCATATCCTGACGAAACACCAATAGAAATAGATACGTAATCATTGTATCATTGCTTTTCTCACCTAATTTAGTGTATTTCGTGACAGTAAAAGAAGGTTTAAATTAAAAGTAGGTAGGTAATTACATTTTTTTTAACAGGGAATCGTTCTTTTTTAAATTTAATTATAAAAGTTTTTTTTACAAAATCACGATATTATCATCATCTTCTTCTGATCCTTCCTCTATTTTGTACAAATCTTTCTTATTCATTTTTACACGCATTTATTGCGTCGGCTTAAACTGAACGCAGCAACCCTCATTGTGAACCGTCTGATGCGCCCGCCAGCACTACACCATTGATCGTTGGTGTTATTAGGCGGTTTCGCAATTTAGTTGCGAAACACACAACTCTAGGCACAGCTGAAAATCAGTTTGTTGTCTGTCATAGTCAGCAAGTATGCTGAGTTCTGTGTCCTATTTGCTTCTACAATCTACGTCACACATTTCGCCAACCTTTTTTAAATTGTATAAGAACATTGTACAATGTTACAAATTGTTAAAAAGCAATAAAGATTATCTATCTATCTATCTAGTTTTAATGTTATTTATTTTGGAGAACTGCCTTTCACAATCGGCATTCGAATGTGGCACACTTAGCATGTTATGACAAAACTTTGCTAGAGTTTTAAACTCGAGATAGCCACATTCGTCGTCATGCATAAGCAGCTGAAACAAATGTTAGCATTGTTAGATTTGTTAGTATCACATGCAGTTACATTTGACCAAGCCGAATACCTGTGTGCCAGCCAGAAGTTATGTCTGTTAGAAGTATTACCTTGATACGCATAGTACTACGAAAAGTAAAGACGAAAATTGTATGTTAAACGAAATGTAAATATAAAGGATACGTTCAAAAACAAGGAGGGTATGTTCGAAAACATTACAATCGTGATTCATCACAGAAATTTCCGTACAACCAATCTGATCGCAAAATTTCCGTACTTTTTCCGTACTTCCGTACACTTCCGCACAGGGCTCGAAATTTCCGTACAAATACGGAAATTTCCGTACGGTTGGCAACGCTGGTATCACGAAGTGCTTACATTTCAATATTATTGATGGGATCGCGCGGATCACAGGATTTCTGGATATTCTGTGATATTATCACGATACTACGATACGGTGTATTACACTGTCAATAATACCACGATATCGTGATATTATTGATAATGTAATATGCCCCATTGTAATGCCAGCATATATTACACTTAAGTGCCAGTATACTACACGAAAATACCAGAACTTTTATCGACCAGTGGAAGGGTAGCTTTTAATGTAATTTTTTTACTATTTCCTGTCTTTTTGATAGAATAGGAGTTGTTATGTATTTTATCTATGAGTGTGTGTGAGTAAGATGACGATTACTTATATGCACTTTCTTGTCTATGCTCTTACAATTTTCTTGTCTGGAGGCTACCACCGTTCTTGCGTGAATTTGACGCGATGATTTTGATGCTGACGGAAGGAAGCTGATTCAATTGGTACCATGGGGACGCATTGTTTGCGAACTAGTGAGAAAAATATAAGAATGAATGACTTCGGGGATCTTAAATATGGATATAAGAAATCTATAAGAAGTCAGAAAAATATAATTTGGGTTCCCAAAGCTCTCAAAGATCTTGAAGCATACGAAGCATAAGACAAAATTTGATTAAATCTCACTTTGGGCTGCCATGACACGTCACGTGACAGGCCGTCTAAGTCGAAGCTTAAAAGAATGAACGATCTCATGCGTACTCTTTTTTTCTTATGAAACAATTGGTACCATGTAAGGATTTTCCGACTCTATGGAAATTGATTATCACGCTTTTGAAGTAGGCGACCCCTCCGGCGTCAACATCGCAAGTTTTCCTTTGAAAAACATTATTTAGCGGCTTAATAAAATACATAATTTGTAAATTTGTTGTTAGAAAGTCATTTTGTATATAAACTAAGAAAGAAAACCTTCCAAAACTAAAATTTTTTTTTCCGTAATTTTGAGTTTTATTTTTGTATGTATTTTAAATTTTCCCGCGTGATGTTTCCCATCCTTCCATCTCATTTCACATCTCGCTCTTGTATCAAAGAGTATGTAGTCTTGTAAACTCCTTGGCTCTTGTCATTGTAACTTGCTGTGGAGATAAACATTTGAAGTTTTTACAGTAATCACAACAATAATATTTTTGGCGAAAACGAAAATCTGTTGGTGATTAAGTACTTCTGAGGGCAACCACTACTAGATAAAAACTTAATATTACCCAGTAGACAGACTGAAACTATACAAAAGCAATTTGATTGCAGAAGAAGTGTTTATGTTGTGGAGAAACAATCTTCCTTATCAATTTAATGGCTACTGGCACAGTAAAGACCCACTGCAAACTTGAGTTTTCCCAGCAGACAGTTAAGATGTCTGGAAAAAGTCACAAAATTGATTCAATGTGCCTGAATTTTATTTTTGTTTGTACATGTGAGTGAAGATAGAAAATGATGGGATAAACACCTGAAGGAACTTCTAGATACCATGAGGAAACTCAACTCTTCGACTTCATCAGTATACACAAGACGTAATGCTAATGCACCTTCCAACAAGTGATTTTCACCTATAAGAGACTGCGGACATTCCGGAGAAAGTTCTGTATTTATTTTCAACAGTTTTTTTCTTGGATGAATTATGACAGTTGGATTTTTAGTTTACTAGGTGATTTATCGGGAGAATTTATTGGAATAAAATAAAATTATGTGGAACAAGTTTTTTTATTCATATATGCATGTTAATCTTATTATATCAGATATCACTCATTTTCCAAACAAAGTCCTTGTAACAGGCTCTATACATCTTATTCTCAACCATCTTCATCATTCTCAGTTTTGTTCTTATTCGAATACCCATCATTCCAAAAATTATACATTCAGTTTTTGATTGGTGCTAGAGCCTTTTACTATGTATCTTTACTGTCAACTAGTTAAAATCATGTAACTCTATTAGGAAGTTCCCAATACACAATAAATCAAAGTTATTATGTTGGTTTGATTGGTAGTCTTCCAACAATATTAATTATCATATCATTGACGGTGTTCTCAGTGTACATACATGGCAGTAGTTGTGTTCGTGTAGAATTATCTTAATGAAAGGCAGCCACATCCCTGAGAAAGTTCGAATTTTTTTGACGTGACAACGTCTTATAAATTGGTTTGCCGGGTGACACTTCAAGAAACTGCGTTACGCTCCGCTCACGTTATGCGCTCACAATGAGAGCGAGTGAGAGGCACGCGTCCCTTCCACTCGGGCATGGTTAGCCCGCCTAAGAGCGAGAGAGACAGACATAAAAAGTGAAAGGCACGCGTCCCTTCCACACATTAAAATTATTTTACCACTCAAAGTCGTTGTCACGTAAAACTTTCGCCCGTATACCGACTTTACAGGCAACCAATTTTTTCTCAGCAGCTTTACCACGATATAGGACCGCGGTGTTGTTGCGGCGCTGTCACTAACGTACAGTCAAGAGCAGGTCACGCTTTACACTACCAATTTAAGCTGAGCTCTAATTTATACTGCGCGCCATACAATGCAGGGCCGGTCCAAACTGTCAAGCTTGCCAGTCATCTTTTAAAAGCTTACTTTGCACATGCTTTACAAAACCTAAGATGACTCACTCCACCTGGAAATAAATTAAGTTAATGAAAGCAGATTAATTAATTCTTTTCATCTTATTTAATATAACTGGGAAAACTTCATCTCCTTCAGAATGAAATAACATATTGTAAAAAAAGAAGTCTAAATGTGTTTTTTATAAGATGTACTTCAGAGACTGTGCTCAGAGGCTGCATTGGCTCATTCCGCCTGCCCCTTTTTTCCATCGGACATCCAGATGCACTGCGGGTATCACCCTTATCTTGTCAAGATCCCTCGGATACGTACTGAGCGCTATTCTTCATCTTTTATATTGCGCACTGCCAAGGAGTGGAATTCCCTGCCGGTGTCTGTATTTCCGAGTTCATACAACCCAAATATCTTTAAAGTACGAGTGAATAGGCTTCTTCTGGGTGAGTTCGCTACATCCTCGACCACATCTTTTCCCTAAGCTAGATTGTGGTCAAGAGCGAACCCATCTAAATATATAAAACAAAGTCGTGTTAGTTACACCACTTATAACTCAAGATCGGCTGGACCGGTTTCCATGGTTTTTGATTTGTTGTATTTCTCTCCATCCCGAATAGCAGAATAACTATTAAAAACATTGGAAAATTGACGGGAAAATTCCCACGGGAATTTAAGTAGTATTAAAATAGGGAAAGGCAAAAAGTGACCAACATCAAGTAAAGAAACTCTAATGGTTGTAATAAACCAGAGCATCGTCTGTTGATCAGCAGGGAGCACCGCTAGCAGGTCAGGATGATGATGACTTTGGAGCACTAAGATGTTATGTTATGACAGTCGAAACATTTAATGTTCTATGAAGTTAAGATATTTTGAATTGAGTTGACACATTTAGGTTAACATTAGGTTCCTTTTAAAGTTTTCTTCAAAACTTTTAAAAGGAAATATTTGCAAAGTCCTAGCAATTCGTACTTGTGTGTTTGTGCAGTGTTGTGTGTAGAAAAACGGCTTCACTCAGCTCTAAGTTGTTTCTTGTAAGACCGGCAGAGTGAAGCCTGAACGTAAGTGAATAGGTATAGTGTGATGATGAAATAATGTGTCATAGAACAGACATAGGTACGTTCATAAATAATGATAAGTATATGTAAAAGTTGGTATGATAATATTTGCTTATTATGATTATTAAGTATGTTAGATTTGATAACACTTTGGCTTGGCTCCATTATATTGACTTGAAATTGTAAGAAAGAAGAACAAACAAACAATCTCAGTAAAACAATATTAAGATTTTTGTGTTAGGCCTACAAAACTAATAGATAAGTTCACCAACACTTTGGAATAACTACCTACCTGCGTTTTACCACTGAAGGTATTTTCAACACATCTCTAAGTACAGAAAAAACCATGACAACTTCCGAGAACTTCTGCAGAAGATTGATAGGCAGATTACCAATGATATTACAATAGATAACTCATATCTTACCAATGGCTGCGTAAAAAATGCGGCGATAATATTTTCCATGCCTCAGAAAGTCTGCTTTAGAAAAGATTTTAGATGAAATTCCATCCACGGCGATAGGAAAACACCACAAAACTTACTTGGTCTTGAAACCTTTAGTAGTTAGTTTAACAGTATACGTTTTACGTGGAATTCGTCTTCCGACTCAACACCACTACACGTACTACACGAAAAACTCAAAAATATTGTTAAATTATGCTACAATTTCAAAATAAACTTCTCAATTTTCTTCAAAACATCTTGATTTTAACATTTTCAATAGTGACACAGTGACAGTCACAATTCGTTTTAATATTAGAACCCATCAATTTATTTTTTGTTTTCAAGGTAAAAAAATAATTATTACATTAAAAATTAACATTTAGTTTTAAATTAATCAAAATAAAGATCAATAAGTAATGAAAAACAACGAATACATTTAAATACTGCAGCAAAACAAAACGCACTGCAAGTATCATGAGAAAGTCGTTCTTTCATTTGTTTCACACTAGTACGCCAAAATTCAATAAAAAAATTGATTTTGATTTTGACGGCTACTAAACCATGGTAACTTTTGAATCAACTTCAATATTTTGCGTGAACATCAAATTCAAATTACTTAGCTGTGCGTTCTGTTATGCTGCAGTATTATTTTACTTTGTTCTTATAATTTACCTTTCAATGTATGTTTAAATTTTAAATACCCTTAACATTGATTTATGGACATTTTTATTGTTTACTTTGAAAACAACTAAAAAAATAAAAATGGGTCATCGGTCGTGCAGTCACATTAAAACGCATAAACTGCATAGGATGACAAGGCTGTATGATTCTTAACCTTTGCCTGCCGCAATGCGAATAATAAAACAATAAACTAAATAGTCTGTGACTGTCATCGTAAGGCGAATCAAAAACGACAACAACGGTATTCTGCTTTTCATCGTGCGTTAGAAAACACGTGCAGTAGGGTTTTTTGCGGTTTCTAGTGAAAATACTGTTGATATATCCAATATCTATATATTATATTACTGTGGTGTTGTGTCTGTGTTATAATTGTAAGTGTTTTTGTGATTGTTCTGCTTTGTTTGTGAGATATGGCGGATGATGATCCGCCTCCTCCGGGAGGCGGCTTACCACCCGACATAGAAATGTCCCAGTCATTATTTGAAAGCACTCCCCGGCCTATTCCAAAACCAGTAAAACGCCCTGCCGGTCCCGTAGACGAACCTGATCCCAAAAAGGTAGTACCTCCGTCAGCATCAACTCAAAATACTTTTTCGATTCCTGAGCTTGAAGGTAAAAAACTTTGTTACTCATCAACTGATTCAGGGCCTTTTATAATACACGTCTCCAGGTCCTCCTCAAGTCCCTCTGATGGAATCACCATAAAAGTTCTGAAATTTTCACAACTTCTTTTCAAAAACAGGATAATGGGCATAAAGGATGGTGGAATTAAGCCACTTGGAAGAAATAAAGTATCAGTTGAGTTCACTTCACAGTCAGCCGCCAATGAGTTTGTGAAGAATGATTTGCTGCCAAGATTTGATTATATTGCTACAATACCCCAATTTCATGTTTCTAGAATGGGTGTAGTGCGTGATATCCCTCTGGAATGGTCACTTGAGGAGCTTGTCACAGGGATTAAATGTCCTTCAAACTGTGGAAAAGTAGTCAGGGCTCGTAGACTGAACATTAAAAAATACATAGACGGTAAAATCACCTGGCAACCATCAACTACAGTCGTTTTAACTTTTGCGGGGCAAGTTCTGCCAGAGAAAGTATTTTGCTTTTATTCATCCCTGCCAGTCGACCTTTATAAACTTCCAAGTATCCAATGCCGGGCTTGTTGTCGGTTTGGACATGTCCAAATGCAATGTCGCTCAAAACCCCGTTGCTTTGTTTGTGGCAAAGACCATGTAGGCACTGATTGTGTAGCTGACACACCATTCTGTGTGTTATGCAGTGGTTCACATAAGGCTACTGATAATAATTGTCCTGAACATAGTAGACAAAGGCTCATAAAACTGATCATGGCAGAAGAAAATATTAGTTACACTCAGGCATCTTGTCGTCTCCCAGCAGTGAGAAAATCATTCGCAGATGTAACCTCTCAACCACAAAATATTGCTCCCTCTCCAAAAATATCTGGAATCTCCCGCTTGGAGTGCTCAAGCCCTGCACCCCAGGCTGCATCCTCTTCTTACAGGAAAACTATTTTACAAAATCGGCGACCCGCTCCTGAAATGGGAAAATCATATGATGTCACTGCTCATCAAAATATCATACAAACCCCTAAATCTTCAATGCCCAATGGCAGTGCTTTCCCAGCTTCCCCTACCCCCCGTATCACACCAAATGACAACCTTATTGAGCTTCTTGTTTGCACACTAGTAAATATAGTTTCAAAATTCAGTGACTCCCTACCGTACAATGTCGTTGATTTACTTAAACAGCTTTTATCCCAACTTATCAATCACAACGGCTCCCCACAGAGTCCTTCAATGGAACTGTAGATCAATTAATCACAATAAATCAGATTTGATTCACCTTATCAACAAATTCAAACCTTGTGTCTGTGCCATCACGGAGTCTTGGTTGAGGCCGGGGTCTCGATTTAGAGTCCCTGGTTACTTCTGCCTTCGTGATGATGGAGATGATGGTTATGGAGGTACATTATTCTTGATTCAGAGATCTGTCACCTTCTCTCAAATTCCTCTTCGTAATGTCAACCCTGGATTTAATATAGTTGCCATCAAAACCTTAAATATTACAGTTGTTTCAGTTTACTTACCTCACCCTAACTCATCTTTGGTAGCAGACTTAAATCACATTATTTCTTCCTTATCTGGTCCTCTACTCATCCTGGGTGACTTCAACATACACCATACATTGTGGGGTTCCGCCAGATGTGGCCCAGCATCCTCCTCACTTCTGGATTTGCTGGACGATAACAACCTTTGCGTTTTGAATGATGGCACTCCTACCAGGCGCAGCGCACCTGGGCAAAATCCCAGCCCTGTAGATTTGTCTCTAGCTTCTCCTAATCTTGTGATGTCTCTGTCTTGGCAAGTCCTTAAGAATACTTTTGGAAGCGATCATGCTCCAATCATTGTTGCCTTCCTAAACTCTACTCATTTGAATCATACTCCTTCCCCAATGTGTAAATTTAAAACTGAACAGGCAGACTGGGCTAAGTATGCATCTGTTTTAGAACGCAAGTTTCCTTTCCTCCCTCCTATCTCTGGAGACAATCTTCTTACTTCGTATGACACTTTTATTTCATATATTCTTAGTGCGGCCCAGGAATCCATCCCAGCCAAGAATGTTTCACCCTTTAAAATTCCATCTCCTCCTTGGTGGGATGCGGAATGCACCAAATGGATCCGACTACGAAACGAAGCTGAAAATAAGTTTGTCCAGACTGCTTCCTCAGATAATTATATTAACTTTAATAAAATTTCAGCTCAGACCAAAAGAATATTGTCTCTTAAAAAACGCAAAGGTTGGCAGTCATTTTGCGCCTCTCTTTCACCTCGAACTCCGGCGTCTCTGGTTTGGAAACGCATTAAATCTTTTCGCCGCTCTATGGAAAATTCTAATCCTACATCCAATGATCCGACATCCTGGCTTAACGAATTCTATGACAAACTCGCCCCTCCGTCTGTTCCATTTCATGATTCTATCCCTTCCTTTGTCCCTATGCAACACTCAGGTGACAGATTCGACGAACCCTTCTCTTTTCCAGAACTGCTGTGCTCTCTAGATCACCTCAGGGACTCGACGCCGGGTGTTGACGGCATTCCTTACTCATTTATTAAAGAATGTCCTGAGTCTATAAAAATATATTTTCTCAGCCTTTTGAATGGTATATTTGAATCAGGTCGTATACCAGATTCATGGAAAACTCAAATCATCGTACCAGTTTTAAAACCTGGCAAGAACCCGGATAGTGCTTCTTCATACAGGCCAATTGCCCTCTCTTCTGTCTTGGCAAAAATTTTCGAGCATTTAATCAAAAATCGCCTTGAATGGATCTTGGAGAATAGAGGACTAATTTCACAATTCCAATTTGGATTCAGAAAGAGTATGGGTACCTTGGATAGTCTTAGCATTCTTACTTCTGACATCAGGCGAGCTTTTAGCGAAGGTAAACACGTAATCGGTGTCTTCCTTGATATATCGACTGCATATGACAATGTTGTTCTTCCCCTACTTAGACAGAAGATGTTACAGCTAAGTATTCCCGGAAGATTAACCAACATCATATGTAGTATGCTTATGGAACGATCCATACGTGTTCGTGCACAAGGTGATCTATTACCCTCTAGAAGGATCTGGAAGGGCTTGCCGCAGGGCTCGGTGTTGAGCCCTCTGTTGTACAATGTTTACACGTATGACCTTGACAGAACGGTTTTATGTTTTAGCAACATCTTACAGTATGCTGACGACATTGTACTGTACGCCAGTTCATCTTCGTTCAATGATGCATCTTCCCGTCTTAACTCTGCTCTCTATTACTTAAATGTCTGGCTTGAGGACCATGGTTTAACTTTATCTGTCCCTAAATGTAATGCTGTTGTTTTTACCCGCAAACGGACACACCCTCCAATCTCTATTTATATCAACGAACAAAACATAGGCATACAAAAATATACCAAATTTTTAGGAGTGTTTCTAGACTCTAAACTATCAGGCATCCAACATCTAAATTATATTAAAAACAAATGCGACAAGAACATCAATATCCTACGCTCTCTCTCGGGTGTTCGTTGGGGCTCCCATCCGTATAGTCAGAAACTTCTGTACAATGCTGTGATTCGCAGTCACTTCGACTACGCCTGCTTTGTGTTGGAGCCATGCAGTAAAACAGCTCTGGCCAAACTAGATCGAATTCAAGCTCAATGTCTACGCATTATTACAGGAGCTATGAGGTCTTCTCCAACGAATGCGCTCCAGATAGAGTGTGTTGACCCCCCTCTATATTTACGAAGACAATATTTATCTGATCGTTTTCTATTTAATTTAGTTCAAAATTCTTCCCACCCCCTTCTTGGCAAAATAGACTCACTGACAGACCTTACAACTACATCTCAGTATTGGCGTTTTAAAGAAATTCCTCCTCTCGTAAAGTCTTTTAAAAAGCACAATTTATCTACAATCTTCCAAATCGATAAAAATCCGATTTTCAAGTTCTACTTCGATGTCCTAATATATCAAGCTCCTGTAGTTCTCAATTTAGGTATTGAAAAGAAATCCCCGGGTGCTAATAGACGGTTTAACAGCATGGTAAATGAAAAGTGGCCCAACTGGCTTCAGCTCTACACAGACGCGTCAAAACTGTCTAACGATGGAGAAGTGGGAGCGGCAGTGTGGATTCCAAAGTATAAAATTATTTTAAACTTTAAATGCCCAGCCAAATCATCCGTCTACACAGGAGAGGCTATTGCCCTCTTGGAAGCAGTTACCTATGTTGAGTCGCACCGGCTTGATAAATCAGTCGTTTTTTCAGACTCCCTAAGTTGCCTCCAGGACATAACAAAATTACCATTCCATGCAAAAGACAATTTCTATCTAACTCTTAAAATTAAAGAATCACTTTACAATTGTGCAAAATCTGGCGTGAACGTCGTACTTGTTTGGATCCCGGGCCACAGTGGCATCACTGGAAACGAAACTGCTGACTTATGTGCTAAGGAAGCTATACAATTAGGTTGTAATAAATACAAATAAAATTTTGCGAGGGATATCCGTAGCTGTGCCCGGCCTATCATGATGGAATCTTGGGATAACATCTGGCAAAGGTCTCGTAAACATAAAGGCGTTCATTTCGGCAAAATTCAACCATCAATTCCACCCCGCCCATGGTTTTTTAAATTTAGGAACTTTGACAAAATAGTAACCTCTGTTATTATTCGTCTTCGTTTGGGCCATGTCTGTTCTCCTGTTTTTCTTGCCAAACTAAGAATTAAAGATAGTTCAATCTGTGAATGCGGTCTCGAAGAGGGCACTGTAGACCACATCTTCTTTAATTGCCCACGTCATCAAAGTCTGTACGATGTACTCCCTGCTGACCTCCCGCGCCCAGTTAACCTCAACTCCCTCCTTTCACTGGTACCAACCCCTTTTGTTAACCTACTGGCCCAATTTATTAAAGCTAATAATATTTTATTGTGATTTGTCCTGTGTTCTATACGTACAGCTTTATGTATTAATCCTTACTAATATTATAAACGCGAAAGTTTGTAAGTATGGATGTATGGATGTATGGATGTATGGATGTTTGTTACTCTTTCACACTCAAACGGCTGGACCAATTTTGATACAATTTGGTATGGAGGTAGCTGACACTCTGGATTAACACATAGGCTACATAATTTTCCCAAATTCCCACGGGAACGAAGTCCCGGGCAGAAAGCTAGTATTAAATGTTTCCCATCCATCGATGTTATAACACCATCTAATATTTACTAACCTATAATTATTGTTTTTTGTCTCTTTCAGATCAATATTACCTACATAAATAATTTATCTTGGAAGTATCATCGATCCGAAAATTCACTGTATCAACCCTGTCTGGAATTACCGTACAAAAGTCATTTCGTTTTTTCTTTGGTACTTTGATACTGGCAGAATCATTGTCATCAGACGATGGATTGCCATTAAAATAAAGAAGTCAAGTCAAGAAGAACGACAACAACAAAAATATTTACCGTTTGTTTAATTTTCTTCCGCGTTCACTTGTAGTTTCCAACCTCGATATTGGCAAAATTTTCTTACATAAAAAGACAGACCCATATATGCACAAGAATAGAATTGTTTGCACCGTGATCTCTTAGTTTCCAACATTGGCATTGGCAAAATTGTCTTACATAAAAAGACAGACCCATATATGCACAAGAATAGAGTAGAATTGTTTGCACCGTGATCTCTTGTAGATTCCAATCTTGGCATTGGCAAAATTGTCATAACTTTTGAAGACAGAGCCACCCGTAACATGACCCAGTGACCGCCATAATAATATTCCTAAAAAAAGGATTGACTGATTGGGATAAATAAAGAATACCGCTTGCCATAACCTACCTTTGATGACCTACCAAGAAGTGTGTGTGTGTAGGATTACCAAGGAACATAATACTCCCTGGCGGGAGTATTGAGCTTAAAAACATTAACCGTAAGTACCCAAATAAAATTAAATGTTTTGCTACGTGATTCTGGTCGAATTGCAATAACATTACATTACATTACCCACATAAACAAACTTGTACTTGAATGTTTAAAATGTATAATTGAAGCTGAAACCAAGGTTGGCATGTCAGGAAACTTGCAAACATTGGATACGATTTGCACAGCTATTGTAGAGTTAATGACGGGGTTTTTAGTTACTAAAACTTACTTTTGAATACACAAAGAATAAACTTTCCATTTAGTTACTTTTGAATACACAATATACCTAATATTTTAAGCCAGGAATAATTAATAAGTTTATAAGAATCAATTAATCCACTTTCATTAACCAAATCCATTTTCATGTCATAGCAAACAGACGACTAGATAGCGAGAGTAGCAGGCCAGCAATGGATGGAGGCTGCTAAAGATAGAGATGAGTGGAATAACTTGGAGGAGGCTTTTACCCAAAAGGGTCCACAGATGATGAAGAATCTAAATAAAAGAACATTATGTAATTTAATTAACTTAATTTCATTTATTAACTTTGCATTTTTAATAATATTAATTGATTTGATTTAATTTAATTGCAATGTAATGTTATGTTAGATAATGCATGTGGAATGAATAAAGCTTTATTATTATTTTCATTTTAGGTGGAGTATGGAGTATTGCTCACAAACAACGGTGATACTTTGAAAGCTCTACCCGTTTCACAAGCTCAGGCCAGCAGACCTACGGAAATTAAACAATTAATTTAGGTATTCTATGTATGCCAATATATAATGCCTTCCTAGTACCTATTGATGCCAAAAGAACAATATCTAGTGCCATCATAGTTTAAGAAATAAAGGTCGTTGTTTGTGGGACTGCTGGATGGATAACAGCTCAGCAGACCCACCTCTCGTACACGGAAATGGCATGACATGGTACTAGTTCTAAGCTTAAATGCTTTCATTGGTGCCATCGAGAAAAAAGTTTCAAACCTAGTGCTTCAAGCGTTTCGGAGCTATAAAACGATCTTGGTGTGCCTGCTATCATGTTTGGTCTGCTGCGTTGAACCCTCCGCCCAGCAGGCACACCAAGATTGTTTTATAGCTCCAAAGCGCTTGAAGCAACCCACAAACAATGACCTATATTTCTTAAACTATGAAGGCAACTATACAGGGTGTTAAGTAATTCGATCTTATCCGAAAAAAATTTTTGACTTCCCATACAAAATGATTTATCAGCTGATGCAATTTGTATGGGAAGTAAAAATTTTTTTTCGTATTTCGGCATTTGTTCTTAGGGAAAGTTGTTCAGTTTCATGGGCTTATTTACCACCCAAGAGGATAAGATCGAATTACTTAACACCCTGTATATGGTTCTTTTGGCATCAATAGGTGTTATATATTGGCATACATAGAATACCTAAATTCGTTGTTTAAGTTCCGTGGGTCTGCTGGCCTGAGCCACACATTTTACAAGGCTGTGAAACATGACTGGCATGTAGGTACGGTGAGAACTGAATCACTGAAGATTTCATTTTACTGTTACTGATCCCAACACATAGTCGTAGGGCTGGCCTTTCAGCGGCTCTTCCACCTCGGATAACATATGAATATATCAGATACCTACATTAATAAACACTCGTAACACACACACACACACACATTCACACACACTTACACTCTCTTTCAACTTTTACTAACATTATGAATTTATGATATATATTTTTATTTTGTGTTAATTTGTGATAAGTACCTATAGATTTAAAATTAAAATTAAGAATAGAATGGTCTCACGAAGAGCGGTGGCTCCAAACACAGGCGAAAAGCCTAAATGGAGACACTAGCAACTCGCTTACTTTTAAATTGTTTAAAGTGAAATAAAGATATTTATTTATTTATTTTATTTATTTACTGAAATTATAATATTGTTAATTTTGTGCATAATTCTTTATTTCAGTGAAATTTGGGTTACGAATTGAGACTTGTTTTGGAAAATGAATTAAAGTGCATATATGAATTAAAAAACTTATTTTAAAAAAAATTGTTTTATTCCAAATTTTTATTCTTAAGTACTAGGGTAAGTCTAGTTATTTTTGAATTTGAATTGTTATATACTAAAGTACAGAGGGCCGCACATGAGGTTACCACATGTATGCACTCTGCAATATGAATGGCTTCAGTACACCTAGTATGTGTTTGTTTACTTCAACATATTAAAAGATTAACTAAGTACATTCAGTAATTTTCAAGATATTGTTGAAATAAATATATTGGGTTTTGAAAGCAGCGATTCAAAATTAACTGACTAAGTAGTTCTTAAATATTTATTTATGCTGTCTTATTAGATTCCCTATCCAGAGAACACTGCCTATCTCCAAGATAACAACTGAACCTGACATTTTCCTAAGAAAAACTAGAAATTGGTTTTGAAAACAAAAACACATTGTTTCAATTATGCACTGAACTTTTTCCAGTATATCACTGTTTCGGTGCGTCTAACATATCACCGTTATGGAACAAATCTAGAGCTAATTATTAATTGCATTCATTTTTGCCCAGTGACGGGGCACCGCTAGGTATAGACACACACCATTTCTTATATAATAATATGTAAAATGAAAAGACATTAAAAGGAACGTAAGCATATATTTTGTAACTTGATAAAAATTGAGGAGTTGAGTTTGCTTGTGGTATCTAAGTTATGTTTTACCGTCTTATATTTCTTCACTCACTCACATGTGAAATTTCAGGCTCATTGAATCAGTTTGATGGCTTTGTCCTGACATCTTAGGAAAACTCAAGTTTGCAGGGTCAGTGGGTCATGTTAGGGGTGGTCCAGTGCAGTGCCGGTATCCACCAAATTAATTAAGAAAACTATCTTCCTTCTAAGTAGTCTGTGACAGACAGTATTCTGCAGTAGAATCACTTCACTTTGCTTTTGGACAGTTTCAATCTGTCTAATGGGTAATATTTAGCTTGCAATGGATGTTCATCATGCAATCCTGTTATCCCTCATCAGGGACATAGGGCTCTCAGAAAGGATTTCCACTCTTCTCTGTTTTAGGCGGCAGCTTCGATGTCTTTCCAACTGAGACCAGATGATGCAGCCTCTTTATCAACTGACCGTCTCCAGGTGGTACGGGGACGGCCCGGCTTTCTTGTACCACAAGCTTGCCATATAAGGCTTTGTTTAGACAGCTATGGTTATTTGGTCTCCTCAAGACGTGCCCAATCCAGCGCCATTTTCTTATAAGAATCTCCTTGCTCATTGGTTTTTGGTCAGTTAGCTCCCACAGTCTTGCATTAGGGATGGTTCGTGGCCAACAGATTCCCAGGATGCGACGTAAACATTTGTTCACGAACACCTGAAGTTTGCTGGTGACGTCATTCTTGACGAGCCATGTCTCGCATCCGTACAGGAGGACTGACTTGACGTTCGAGTTGAATATTCTTATTTTTGTTTGTGTGATTATTGATGACGTCCAAACGGGTTTAAGCTGTGCGTATGCGGCTCTTGCCTTGTTGATACGCGCTTCTACATCAGCTTCTGTACCTCCCATAGGGTCTACAATGCTCCCTAGGTAGGTAAAGCGCTTCACAATTTCGACTGCTTTGCCGCTTATATAGATAGGCGTTGCATCAGTGGTATTAAGGCGCATGTCTTTCGTTTTATTACCGTTTATGCGCAGACCCTCTTCAGCAGCAGCATTGGCAAGATCGTCGGCCTTGGACTGGAGGTGTTCTCGTGAAGTAGCGAGTAGGCAGAGATCATCCGCAAAGTCTATATCTTCCAGGTATATGGATGTTCATACTGCTGAAAAACATTATGACAGGTATTCGATGAGAAGTCGAGGAATCAGTATGCGAGCAGCATCCAAGACCACTTCATACTTCGAGACTAAAAATCACTGGATACTTTTATTCCTCTGCTGAGTCTGCTGGACAAGCTTGAGGTAGTAGTGGTTGCCCACATACGCTGGTGTTCACCGAAAGCTCAGGAATATTCGTATACGAATAAGAAATATCAATATTTATGGAACATAAACATGAGATAAGATGGCGAAAAAAAAACATCAGTTCATTCTTTATTTACAAAAAAATGTTTTTATGGGGTACGCATAGGTACGCATGGGCATCATTCATTCTTTGGAAAATCAACTTCGAAATAAGTCACGTGACCTTACATGGTACCAATATGATCAACCATAGACAATTTTCTATGATCTCGGCTTAGGTGGTAGCCCCCCTGAAGTAAGGTAAACAAACAGTTTTTTTTTATATCGCAGTTTCCATCTTACTTTAACTCAATAAAATAGGCGAGAAATTGAAACAAAGGATATTTTTGTGATTATTTTTTATTATTTTAATTGTTTGTTTATGCAATAAAACAAAATTTACTTTGAAGTCGTTGAAAATCGAAATATAGTATTATTTTTTGTCAAGTAGTATAATTTTGATCTCCAAGTAGTATAATTTTCTGACGGTCTGATTCCTACCCTGGTCGCACACAAACTTGCAATACTTAAAAACAAAAACCCAAAAACTTGGATTACCGTAATTAAACAGTTTTTTGTGTATAAAAATGAGTATTTAGTGGTAATAAATTAATTTAAATTATTTGGCAAAGCTTAAATTTTCCAAAATGAGTAAATAAACACATTAAATAGGAGCAATAATACAAAAACAGTGTTGTGAAACTCAGTGAAATAATCAGTTACAAAAAATGAGATTTCTGAAGCAAATTCTCAGCATTTCTTTAATTTCCACTGCTCTAATAGGAGATTATATCGTTTTCAAGTCCAAGTATTCTCAGTCACAATTATTTCGCGCTGTTTCTGATAGCCTAGTGCATGCTAGTATAGGCCTTCTGTCTTCATTGTTATTCTTCGCTCAGGAGATATCTACATCAAACTATGCGATTGTCTGTAATGTGTTATTCTGTACTTTTCTGTCCTCTTTCATCGATGTTGACCATGCTATTGCAGCTAGGTCGATTCTAGTCAAGGTAAGTAACTTTATTTTTGATTTATTTTATAAATTACTAGCTTCCCGTCTGGTTATAAATAGACCTTCCTCCTAAATGGCTCCATCTATTGGTGAAAACCATATGAAAATCCGTTAAGTAGTTTTTGAGTTTATTGCGTTCAGACAGAGGCGGCAGGGGACTTTGTTTTATATTTAAGTACACTTTTTATTGTTTACTAGCTTTTCGCCCGCGTCCTAATTTTTTTTAAAATAAAAAGTATCCTATAAACCTCACGGAGCCTGAGACCTTTCCAATGAATGCAAAACCGTGGAAATCGGTTCGTTCGTTCTGGAGTTATAGCGTCAGGAAGGAAAACCTGACTTATTTTTATATAGTAGACTAGCATCCCGCTCGGGACTTCGTTCCTGTGAGAATTCGGAAAAATTATGTAGCCTATGTTACTTAGGGATAATGTAGCATCCTAATGGTGAAAGAATTTTTTAAATCGGCCCAGTACTTTTTGAGCCTATTCATTACAAACATACAAAAATAGGTACAAATCTTTCCTCTTTATAATATTAGTGTAGATTAGAGGATGCCCTTCGTTCCTGTAAGAATTTCGTGAAATCCTTCCTTACTCCTCGTCGACACGATTAAGGGCACCTTTTTGTATTTCCGCTGTCTGTTCTGGTTTGTTGTCAGTGATTCCGGACCTGCAATTTTATACATTTAGAAAAAAATATCATCGCATTAGCTCATGGTGGTCCACTGCTGGTCGTAGGCCAGGTTCTGATTATCTATCAGACAAGCAGCCATGGGAATAAGCTGCTTAGCTCTAGAGTTATTGTTATTACAGATTTAAGAATGATTGTATGCATGTATGTCAAATGGAAGACAGTAAAACAGAAATAGATTAAGATATTATATTATGTATTTCTGATTAAAGGCTATAAATAAATAAATAAATAATGTCAAATCCTTTAATGTACTTCACTACTTTGATTTATTTTAATCTTGCAATGTGTGCAAAAAGCGCCCAATGAGTTAAGTAACATCCTAAATGTTTATTTATTTGTTTATTTACTGTTTCTTGTACACAATCGACATATAAAAAGAATAAAAAATAATAATAATAATCATACAAAAAAGAGACGATACAACAGGCACTGCTTATTTCTAGGAAGACATTACTCACAGCAGCTGTTCTACAAAATGAAGCTATTTTGACTTTGTTTTTTCTTTACTTACAGGACATGCTGAACTTAAGACAACGAGGTATCTTCCATTGCACCTCGGCTTGGCTACTATTATCCAGCTTTCTTCTCCTGTACAGCATCATAGCAAGAAAACTAAACGTACTATTACTGACCATTATGATAGTCATAGCTTATACGAGCCACCACATACGGGATGGGAACCGGAGAGGTCTGTGGTTATACCCTTTCGGTTCAACGCCACCTATTCCGACGTATGGCTATATGTTTTTAATAGCATTCTTGCCTCATTTGTATGGCACTTTGTATAAAGGTATTGAGTTAAAATTGTATAAAGACAGTATGGTTGCTGTTGACTATAATATAGTGTGATTGATTCGAATTGGGGTAGGCAGAGCATCAGATATTTGACAGATTTAGTGTCAAATACAGGGTGTAACGGTAAGGTTAGCAAAAACTGAAACCCTGAACTCACACCATCATACCAAGTGATTTTGTAGTGGAATTTTCCTTAGGATTTTTTTTATGTTTTTTGATATTTTCTGTTGTATGTACCTGTCTGTATAGGTAGGTACCTGGGAAGAGCTAGCAGCTGGTGCATTCTAAGTTTTTTATTTACAGTCCAGTGCGGAAGTACCTGAAGTTCTTCTTACCAGCTCATATATGTCCCCACCGAGGGGCACGAGCCTCCCTTCGAAATACGAAGGGGATTGCGGGTTGGTGGACCGCTTTCGAAAATGAATATTCTTGGACGGGCGGGTTTCATCACGATGTTTTCCTTCACCGTTGAACAAGTGATAATTAGTAATCCGTACATAAATCCGAAAAGACGAATTTAGTGGTACAGGTCCGCACCAGGATTTGAACCCACGATCTTCGGATTACAAGTCTGGCTCATTACCCAACTGGGCTATCACCTGAGGTTATTAGGTGAAATATAAGTACAGTGGTGAGAGGATGTTAGCCTTTTGCCTATGATACCAAGTACAGTCTATGATATTCATTTTAGTAAGTAACAGGGCTAAAGAAAACTTCGGCCCGTATTACAGAAGAAGACTCGAGTCTTGATCTACACTTAAGTATTGATTGTCTCTTTCTCTCACTATTAAAATGACAAAGACGACTGCTACTTAAGTATAGATCAGAGTCTGAGTCGTATCCTATCACAGCTATGTTGGCTTTTCTAGTCAACAAATAAAGGTCGATCAAATAATAAAAATGTACATTTTTTCATCTATGGACCTGGCCAGACACGTTCTTGGCCGGTATTGTTTTTAATTTTATGTTTTTTTGTCTGTTTATGTCTTAGACTACGTACATACAAAAGGAACTGCTTCTAAATGAACCATTTAAATATAAATACATAATACTTCATTAATTTAGTTAAATTATGAGATTGTCATACTTATCATCACAATGTAATTTTTACCAGCCCATATACGTGTCCCCACCGAGGGGCACGGGCCTCCCTTCGAAACACGAAGGGGATTTAGGCCATAGTCCACCACGCTAGCCCAATGCGGGTTGGTGGACTGCGGGACTTTAGAAAACGAATTTTCTTAGACGATTTTCATGATGATGTCTTCCTTCACCGCTCAGCAAGTGATAATTAACCCTGGACCAGTCGCGCGATTAAAATAACGCAACCCGTCGCGTGGGGTCCCAGAAGACCCCAACATTTAAAAGCCTCTAAATTAAATATTTCCTAGGAATATGATATATTTTTTATTGTATAGAGAGGAGTGTGCAATAAAATAAATAATTGAAATCAACTCAGTTTGTTTAATTATTAATATTAGGACTTCAGAGCAAAAGGAACCAAAATTTGTCTTCTTTTGTGTACAATATATAAAATATATATATTATATATATATATATTTTGTACACAATAAAAAACATGACAGAAAATAAATTTTAAATGACAGTTAAGTCATCAACAAAACATTGAAAAAATAAATCAAACAAAAACAATCACATAAAATATGAAAACACGTCTGCTGTGAACTAGCGCTGAGCGCAAACTGACATGTTATGTCATCCGTGCCTTCATAAATCATATTTAGGAAGGTAGAAAAAAAATCGGACTTATGGAATTGTTTTAATATACCAAAAATCTTGTTTATCTACACCTCGAGCTTTCAAAGACCCCACGCGACGGGTCCAGGGTTAATGAAAAATCCGTTCATAAAAACGAAAAGACAAATTTAGTGGTGCAGGCCCGCACCAGGATTTGAACCCGCAACTTTCTGGTTACAAGTCTGGCTCATTACCAACTGGGCTAAAATAATATTAATAATTTACAAAATATCTATGTTTAAGGGAGTGCCTTAAAATGTTTTTGTAAAATAAAAATGCGTATATACCTAATTGAATAATTATTTATTTTTACTAATATTATACACTTGTGATATAAAATATTAAATAAAGTGCAATAATTAATTACAGTATATTTTTTTCTTAAATTTTCTTATGGGCTCCTTGGGGAAAGTTGTGCAGTTTCTTGGGGAATCTTCCCTAAAGTTTTGGGTTAGTAATTCCCCCCTTGACACTGAACAACATTCCCCAAGAAATTCCATAAAAAATTGACTTCTCATACTGAGGCATAGCTCAAATTGTCAAGAGCGGTGAGTTTTTTTTTATCGCGACATAGTTCCTTGGGGAAGTTGTTCATGGCTGATTCATATCCTTTATTTTCATAAATAATTTTAGGGGAAGAATAATATTCGGCGCGAATGGGACTTGAACCCACGACCCCAGGATTAGATCTGGTGCTCTAACCAACTGAGCTATCGTGCCTTCAAGTCAAGCGGCGAAATTTCTCATTCCCTTACTAAGCACATTACGTCGTGCGTGTTGGTTAGCGCCATCTGTGCCTCGTACGGAGAACTACAGACTCATACCACTTATTCGAAGTAAGTAGATGATAGGGGTAAGTAAATATGTAGATTTCTCAGCCTTCAATAATAATTTGATTTTTAAATAATTTGTGTGAAGCTGTCCATCATAGAATTTCGAATCGGCAGCCAACATCTTGGGGTCGGCCCTAAACCATAGGGGTGAACACAGCCCACCTATCCCTACAGGGTGACTTTTTATTCACCAGCCAAATTTTTTTACGGTGTTAACTACGTTGATAGAACGTAACCAGGAGGATTTTTTTTTATTTTCACATTTTGATACCCCTTTTCAACGTCTAAGACCCTAGCACACGGCGTATTTAAAACGCGCCGGCGACGCTCGGCGTATTTAAAACGCACACGGCGTATTAAAAACGCGCCGGCGACGCTTCAAACGCGATTGGAACGCAACTTTGTAACCAGCACACGGAGCTAGCGTGAAACGCGCAGATACGCGCAGATGCAGCGATACAAACGATTTAAATCTATCTATGAAAACGCAAAAATCAGCATCTACGGCGCTGAAAACGCGCGTTCCTGAAACGCGCGTCGTAGGCGCGCTTAAAATACGCCGCGTGTGCTAGAGGTCTTAGAGGTGAACTTTTTAACCCTTTTAACGCCAACAGTTTTCGTCAAAAACGCCCACCACACGCCACGACATCAAAAAATTATTATTTTTTTAATGTCGTATCGTATGGCGATCGCTTGGTGAACGATATTAAAGTTAAAAAATTTTTTTTTTTTGTCTGATATTCACACTTTGGCGGCGAGGGCACGAAACTTAGACGTCTGATATATCAGACTTTGGCGGTGAAAAGGTTAAAATGCAGAAATATGGGTCTCACAAATGAAAGAAAAACGGGTGTTACATTTTTTTACGTACAAAAATATTGGCTAGTGATTAAAAAATTAGCTCGTTTACACGCCTCTGGTTACTCCCCGGGCCACGCGACGCTCTCAATCCAGTCTAGGTAGCTGGAGACCCTGGTGTAGATGCTGGGCTGCCCGCTCTCGGCGCAGCGTCTGCCGAAGGACGTGATGCCGAGCACGTAGAAGATGCACTGGTTCTCTTTGGCGGCCACTTGGAGGGGGGAGCCCGAGTCGCCCTGGGAAAATATCAATAAAAGTTTATTTTCCGCCTTTTTTAGTTATTTTGAAGTCGGTTTCATTTTTTTAATTACTTTTTTTTACTAATAATAATAATAATAAACGCTACACACTCAAAGGCCCACACTAAGTTTTTCCCTTGTGTCGTGGGTCCCTTGAAAAACGCATAAAGACAAACAAACATCCAAGACCCGAGAACAAACATCTGCTTCTACACAAATGTTCGCCCCGACTGGGGATCGAACCCAGGACCCGCCGATCAAGAGGCAGCGTCACTACCACTCGACCAAACTTACACATACTACATACGCTCACGCCCAAAAGCCCTATCGGGTAGGCAGGGCATATTATCAGTTGTTTTAAATCACTTGATGCCACGTTTGACATAAATTCAGAAGGATTATTAGATGGAATATGATGGAAGTGGTGAGAGGTTGTAAACCTTTCGCAAACAATACATAAAAACGCACCCACTTACTGACTTTTACAGTATGCCTGGGAAAAGTAGGCAGATGGCGCATTCTATACCACGCTACGAGCGCTTAATTGTTAAGGTGACATTATGATATATATGTTATGTATACAAGCGTAAAAGAACAGTGATTACTATACAGCTTAAAATATGGTATGATAAGATTTTTATTTTATTTATACGTACAATGGTTAGTCTTACAGGCTAACCTAATAACTAAACAGGAAACAAGAAGTATAAACCTAAATTAACAATTATCGCAATGTTTGTGAATTTCTCCCAATATTGTTGTCCATTTACATGTAAATAGATCTACGTCTGGGTGATGCATTCAAGAGGCCACAGAGGGTGCCTGAAGATTGCCATATTAAAAAATTCGACGCCGTTTACTTAAAGCCTTAATAGACGATAGAATTTGGTGCGCTCCGAACCGTGACCTTGGTACGGTCCGGACCATATTCGATGGTATGTTCAGCGGTCCGTCGTACATTATTATTATTATTGACGGTACGCTCGGTCCGATGATGTTTCCACAGAATTTGGTACGGTCCGTACCAAGTCCGCTCGTGTGGACGATCCACCGAACCGTTCAGCGCTTTAGTCACAATTCTACCTCCGAGTGAGACACACGTGCGCAATGGCGTCAGACGAAGATGCCGTAAACATTACTGAAAAAAGGTTAATTGTGGAAGTTTCGGAGCTATATAAAGATTTTCCCTGTTTTTGGGATACGTCTAACGAGCTTTATTGCAATAAAGATGCACGCAATCAAGCGCTAGAAATAATTTTAGAAAAATGGAAAAAACGTTGGAGGCATGTCGACGTGATCGTAGCACGGAGAGCACTGGACCGTTTTGGTGCGGTGCGGTGGTGTGGCGTGTCGAGCGGACCGTACCGTCCGGCGGTTCGAAGCGTACCATATTCGAACGTCTATTAAGGCTTTATGAAAGCGTGCGTGCGTAAAATCATGTTCGAAAGTTAGAAAAATGAGATTTATGGAAAGGTAACATAACAGCTTAAATCGAAAAATGCGTTAACTACTTATCGAGATAGTGTTCAATCACGAACATTTTGATAGCAAATTCAAGTTCCTGTATGCATTTTACTATCGTTTTTTACAGCTTAAAAGATACACAATATTGTGTATTTAGAGATGACTTTGTAAGCTTTTTCTATCGAACCAAAAGTGCTGAATCATGTTTTCAGCAAACTACTTATCTAGTTTGTCCTGAATATTACCGTAGTATTTTTTTCTTCGATTTAATGCAGTGCGTCATGCTTATCTACGCATCATAAAATCGTAATTTAGGTGCTGTAGTCGCCTTAATTCACCTGGGTTAATTATATTCTAAAAGATATGGTCTATCTTACCTGACAAGTATCCTTCCCGCCTCTCAACTCTCCCGCGCAAACCTGCGTGGGCGCGAACCCATCCCAGTTCCGGTTCCGGCTGCCGGCCAGCAGCGGATCGCAGTAAGAGCTCTCCAGGAGAGAGAGGGACACCTTCTGCAGCTCGTTGGATGGCACTTGAGCACCTGAGAGGGGGGGGGGGGAAGGGAAAAAAAGAACTTAAATATTTTTTCTGTCACATATTCTTAGGTCCGTAAATTACAGAACGCGACTCAAGAGTCTGATCCATAATTAAGGCGACTACAGCACCCGATAAAGGCAGCACACACAGGAATAGTGCCATCTCCGTCTCTCAACAGGCCTGGGCCGGCAGTGCGAACAGTGTCGATACACGAAGTTTACGGACTATGAAAGCGTGCGTGCGTAAAAACATGTTCGAAAGTTAGAAAAATGAGATTTATGGAAAGGTAACAGCTTAAATCGAAAAATGCGTTAACTACTTATCGACAGTGTTCAATCACGAACATTTTGATAGCAAATTCAAGTTCCTGTGTGCATTTCACTATAGTTTTTACAGCTTAAAAGATACACAATATTGGTATTTAGAGGTAACTTGTGAGCTTTTTCTATCGAACCAAAAGTGCAGAATCATGTTTTCATCAAACTACTTATCTAGTTTATATCCTGAATATTACCGTAGTTTTTTTTCTTCGATTTAATGCAGTGCGTCATGCTTATCTACGCATCATAAAATAGTAATTTAGGTGCTGTAGTCGCCTTAAGTAGCAGTCATCTTTGTCGTAGCCCAGTGGTGCTCGCTGATCTCAACCGATCAGTGAGGTTAAGCAACGTACGCAGAGGCAGGGAATGATGGGTGACCAAAGTGGCAATTTATTGTGACCGTTACCATGCTTCGGAGGGCACGTTAAGCTGTCGGCTGTTGTCGATTGACTACAGTCGTTAAAACCAAGTCAGATGCCATTGTGCGGTTTGAAAACTGACACCCGGGTTAGCCATGTTCGCTACACACTTGACTATACCTACACGGTAAGAAGAAGATAGTGAGAGAAAACAGATAATCAATACGTAAGTATAGATCAAAACTTGAGTCTCCTTCTGTGTAATACGGGTCCTTAAAGTCTAACTACTCGCATCTACTCGTCAAAACTTAGGCGGCATCTACTCGTCAAAACTTAGTGCACACTCCCTGAGACATGAAAGGTTTACGGGCGCGCAGATCAATGGAACCAAACCCGAGACGTTGTACCTTGTCCACACACAGGCAGAAAAGGAAGCCCTGAAATGTGAAGGATACGGGTCGGGAACTGGATCACGCGTCCTCACCATACATGAAGCACAGGGCCTAACGTACGAAAACGTGGTAATTGTTCGTACTATAACAACCAGGCAGGAGCTACACAACAGCATCCCACATGCAGTGGTTGCCGTATCGCGCCATACCGTCAGCTGTGTATATTACGCGGATGACGGTAATGATGCGATAGGCAGTTTTATCAAAGAAGCAGAGGCGGCGGGCCGAGGAAAAGTGATTGACTATAACCTTAAAATGGCAATCAAAAATCGGGATACGGTTGTTATCGATGCTTTAAGGACTGGAGACAATAGACAGAAACCACCGCTGGCTTAGGTAAATAAACAGAATAAAAATGTATTTAAGTATATTTTAGTTTCTTTATATGTATTTATTGTAAACTCAAATGGAGTATAAAATCTGTTGAAAATGTAAAATTATTATTAAAAATATAAATTATAATAAGACAAGGGCACGGACATCAAGTCTGTGGATGCAAAATTAAGTGTACAAAAAAAAAAAAAAAAAAGTCTAACTAGACAGAGGCCTCCTTGTAGGCATGAGAATTGAGAATGCCTGTGCCAGATTAGAAAAGATTTTATTTGGCGCTTCTTTTCTTGAGACAAAAGTTTAACTTGTGTATGTGTATCTGTGGGTCTGTCGTGGCATCGTGAAAGAAAAACTTAGAATATACTAGCTGCCAACTGTTCCCAGGCATACTGTAGAAGTTTTAGTACCTCAGCTCAGTCTACACATGTTGATCTTGACGTCGTCACACACAGATGTACACATCAAATTTATAACACCCCTCTTTTTTGGCGGGGGTTAAAAATGCCTTAAGAGGCACGACACGAAAGCAAAGCCCAACTCACGCTCATCAGTAACCCCCCAGCCCGTCGCGATGGCCTTGCTGTGGCCCCCGAAGCCGGGCTGGCTCCACAGGCAGGCTGGCCTCACGTTGGCCTCGAAGTCCACGTCTGTGGCCAGCTCCAGGAGTGCTATGTCGTTGTATCGGCGAGGGGGTTTGTAGTCTGGATGGCGGTGGATTGCTTTGATTGGTACCTGAGGATTTTAGAAGACATTTAGGGGAATGAAGTTAATGATAAACGCTACACCCTCAAACGCTTTTTTTAAAATTATAAGATGGGTTAACTCTTGACATCAATCTTGACCATAAAGGTCAAAGATGAGGTCGACGATGGAGCGAGTTAACCCAGAAAATGCCTATAAAGGCACTGGTACTCCCACGCACCGACGGAACACAGCAAGCTGTTTGGCGTCGGACTTCGGTAGGAGGGTGGTCGCAAACCCTTCACAGAGCCTATGAGACCATAGGACGACACCTCAGATTCAGAAAAAAAGGAAGTGTCGTTGCCTGGGATGGATTACTAGGAGGCAGGTCTTATTTGTGTTTCCTTAGTCGCCTCTTACGACACCCACGGAAAGAGATGGGGTGGTGTTATTCTCAACCGATCACCACATGGCACAAAATATACGGCTCATACTCAGCTTAAACTGGTAGTGTAAAGCGTGACCTGCTCTTGACTGTCCCCCGTAAGGGGTTATTATGGGCGTGAGATGTATGTATGTTATTGTAAAAGTCCGAACTACTACGGTAAATCTAGATTTACCAGTAAAACCTATAAGATTTACCAACATGAGTTGGTAAAAGTTTAAACTGTTTTGTAATCGTTGTTCATTTCGAACTTTTATTTATTTATAGTGACAAGTTAGGGGCTGCTCGCCGCCTTGTCTTTCATATTGGTAAGGTCAGTGGCACATGGTTATAAAATCCGTACATTAACCAACTCATGTTGGTAAACCTTAGGTGTTACTGGTAAGTCTTATGATTATGATACACCGTAGTTCGGGCTTTTACAGTACTTTAGGTAATCTCTTTCAACCTCTCGGGTGGTAAATCAGTCCAGCAACTGAACAACTTCCCCAAGGAACATAGGTCAAAATACTTACGAAAAGAAAATTCTGATCTCCCATACAAAATGCGCTATGTGCTGATGAAGTTTGTATGGGTAGGTACTCAATTTTATTTTTTCGTGTTGTTCCGTTTCATGGACTGATTAACCACCCGAGAGGTTGAAAGAGATTTACCTAAAGCCTGGTATACGTATGTAAATGTAAGTATAGTTACCTCAACGGGGTTAGCCCCGTCCCGTACGCTGGCGTCGAGGTTGTGGTCTCCGAGCCGGACGAGCACGGGCGCGGGGCTCTGGGCGCGGGGGTCGCGGGTGCAGTGCCCTGGACTCATACAATAGGGATGTTGACAGTGTTTGATTTTATGAATTATTGTTTGTGAAACAAAAAATAATGCTAGAAATATATTAATATCCGAAAACAGGATTAAAATTGGTTCATAAATGAACAAGTTATTGGTATTTATATTATCGTAAGGACTAGCTATCTCGTTTTGTGGGGAGAGCTAGCTATCTCGTTTTTACCTACGCAAACAAACGGCGATGACGTCACATGTCTGTAAGTGCATCTCTTTTTCGTTGTTTGACAGTTTCCCCCTCTATTGAAATTTAATAGCCTGTAACTTTTTTATTTCTCAATAGTTTTCAAAAATTATTTCGGTTTTGGGTTTTGGATTCAGTTCCTTTTTAAGATAAACAATAAAAAAAAAATGTCAACATCCCTATTAAAACAGATACTGGGTTGACTTACAGAATTTCTGATTATCTGTCAGACAAGCAACCATGGGAATAAACTGCTCAGCTCTCTATAGAGTTATCTCAGATTTAGTCCGTTGAATCCCTACTTAATATTATAAATGCGAAAGTAACTCACATACATACATACAAATGCGAAATAGTCTGTCTGTCACGCTTTCACGGCTAAACTACTGAACCGATTTTGTTGAAATTTGGTACAGACATACATACTTAGATTAGACCTTGGGAAAGGGCTACATTTTGTCCCACAGCTGGGCACGATATAACCTGTAGTCCACATGGGCGGAGCCGCGGGCGGAAAGCTAGTAAGTCTATGTTTAAGAATAAATTATTTGTCTGTCTCTGTCTATTTTCAGCTGACTAGCGTGGTGGACTAGGCCTAAATCCCCTTAGTGTTTCTAAGGGAGGCCCGTGCCCCTCAGTGGGGACGTATATGACTGGTAGGAAGAAGAATAACCTGACCCGACCATTGACTAGGTTCTCATACAGTTTGAAGCGCTCTTTTTGTCTATCTCGATATAGGTCTGTGCAGTATCCAAAGTCACCAGCACTCTACCTGCAGTGAGCACGAAGCGAGTGCTGATCAGGCTTCCTCCACAGCTGAATGAGTAGCCGCCTTCGAAGTTCACCCACCCTATTGCTGCCTGGAATGATGAGAGGGATCTTAGTTAATTGACAAACTAAAACTGTATTTAACACTAAACAGCTTCATCACATACCATATGCGGAAACTCCCCAACACTGGCTTTCTGTCCGCCGACGATGAGTTCGACTCCAGTGTAGTCACATTTGGAGGCTGACACCGACATGGTCTCAGGGTTTGGAAGTAGCGCGATGAAGTCCACCGTCTGCACCACCGCGCGGCTGTACTGCTCGCATTCTGGGGTAGGCAGAGAGGCCGAAAAACAAGGTTACACAAAGGGCTATTAGGGAACTTTTGATTATCTATTAGGTCCCATTACAGAAGGAGACAAGTCTTGATCTATACTTAAGTATTGATCGTCTCTTTCTCTCACTATCACAATGACAAAGACGACTGCTACTCAAGTATAGATCAGAGTCTGATTCGCGTTCTGTAATACGGACCTTGGACAAGCAATTGTGGGAATAAATTGTTCATCTCCAGAGTATTCAGATATTTAGTCAATTAAAATTAGAAAATAAGTTTTGTATGAATTGGGTTTCAAAAAGCAAACCCCGGGTTTTCTTGACTATGCTTCTTTGCGAATATAGGTGCAAAGTTAAAAATATTTTATTTTTATTATAAGATGGGTTAACTCTTGACCTCAATCTTGACCAAGGTCATAGATGAGGTCGACGATGGAGCGAGTTAACCCAGAAAATACCTATAAGGCACTGGTACTTCTACGCACCGACGGAACACAGCAAGCTGTTTGGCTTCGGACTTCGGTAGGAGGGTGGTCGCGAACCAGACGGCCCTTTACAGAGCCTACCACACCGCATGAGACCATAGGACGACACCTCAGATTCAGAAAAAAATGAGGTGTTGTTGCCTGAGATGGATTAATAGGAGGCAGGTCTCATTTGTGTTTCCTTAGTCGCCTCTTACGACACCCATGGAAAGAAATGGGGTGGTGTTATTCTAAACCGATCACCACACGGTCAAAAAATGCTATAATTTACTACTTTGACCCATATGTTTCGATTATTGTATGTCATTAATTTAATAATATCTAATCCAAGAACGTTATTGACATCGTTGTATCTACATTAAGTCTAATCTTCTATTTATGAAACTTCTAAGCAGAGATAGACTTCACCTTTGACACCAATAAATGGCGCTAACCAATAGCTCTCGGTTTACTATTGTAGACTGTTGTGTAAGTATTTATTTATGCTGATTTCTTTTGATAGCCTTTGACCCACTGCTGGGCATGAAAAGTCGGTTGCTTTTCAATTCTAATATACGTTGCTTTACCTCACTGATCGGTTGAGATCGGCGACACTGGGCAACGAGCGCTTTTTCTTTCCTTTGTAAGTATGTGTTTACCTACATATCTATCTATCTAGCGAGGTCTGTAGCTCAAAGAGTTACTAATTAGTGGTAATATGGATGTTGACAGTGTTTAATTTTATGAATTATTGTATGTGAAACAAAAAAATAATGCTAGAAAATATATAAATATCCGAAAACAACATTAAAATTGGTTTATATATGAACAAGTTATTAGCATTTATATTAACGTAAGGACTAGCTATCTCGTTTTGTGGGGAGAGCTAGCTATTTCGTTTTTACCTACGCAAACAAATGGCGGTGACGTCACGTGCCAGTAAGTGCATCTCTTTTTCGTTGATTGACAGTTTACACCTCTATTGAAATTTATAGCTTGTACTTTTTTATTTCTCAATAGTTTTCAAAACTTATTTCGGTTTTGGGTTTTGGATTCAGTTCCTTTTTAAGATAAACAATAAAAAAAATAGTCAACATCCCTAATAGAGCCAAATATTAATCTTACTTCGCTCACTGACTCTTCTCCTGTCACTCTGTTGGTTGTTGTTACTGCTGCTCCATACTGGTCTGGATCTGTAAACAACCAATCAGGTTTTCATAAATATTGGTTAGGGTAAGAAAACGCGAATGAGACCAGCAGGCCGAGTACGATAGTGACAGCGCCACGACAACACCGCGGTCCTATGTCAACATGGACAACGCCACAGGGCGAGCAAGCCTTTGCGTGGGACCCTCTCGCACAATCAAAGTGAAGTTTCAGCGTGAGCCGAGCGCGAGTTTGTCGTTATCCTGCTAGAGCTGCAGGGCCCCAATTTTGTACCTAACTTAAGTTGTGTGTCGATGGAATGGTGGCCATTTTATCTGTTTGGTTACAATCCTTTAACAAGGATGTGTCGCTCTTATAATGACCGTTGCAAGGACCTTGATATATTTGACCCTGAACAAAAATTATTTAAAAAATCTGTTTCAAAGATCCTCAACCTCACATAGAATAGTATCTTCTTGCTTTAGTACGTTAAGTCACATTTCATGTTGTTTAAATTTAGTATCTCTAACTTAAAAGCCTATTTGATTAATCAAGCTGTACGTCCACGCCCAAGGTTCACAATTTAGAACTATGACAGACATAATGTATGTTTTATTTGTTTATATAATTGTGTACTGTTGTGAACGTCTTAATAAATAAATAAATAAATAAATTGACAACTATTATCCAAATTCATAGATCTATAATGACGGCTGCTTTAGCTGGTGGCGCCACCGCCAACTTAATTTTTAGTTGCTAGGTACATAGTTTACGTTCTGTTGGCGGCGGCGCTGCTGGTTGGGATGGTTGTCAGCAAGTATACGAAAAAACAGTTCTCAATTTCGCCACCTGAACAGATAAGATGTCATCAATTCCATCGACACACAACTTAAGCTACAGAATCGGGGCCCTGAACCCACAACCCCAGGATTAGATCTCCTGGTACTCAAACCAACTGAGCTATCGTTCCTTCAAGTCAAGCGGCGAAACTCATTCCCTTACTAAGCCATCTGTGTCTCGTAGGCACGACGTAAGTGCGTAAGGTAATGAGTTTTGCCACTTGACTTGAAGGCACGATAGCTCAGTTGGTTGGAGCACCAGGAGATCTTCTGTGTGAGCTTGCTACCGCACCTACGCCCCTGAGCTAGATTGTGGTCAAGAGCAAACCCATTGATTATTAAAAAAACCGAGTCGGACTCGCGCACGCATCTACTATATAAAAATAAGTCGGGTTTTCCTTCCTGACGCTATAACTCCAGAACGCACGAACCGATTTCCACGGTTTTGCATTCGTTGGAAAGGTCTCGGGCTCCGTGAGGTTTATAGGATACTTTTTATTTAAAAAAAAATTAGGACGCGGGCGGAGCCGCGGGCGAAAAGCTAGTTATCTATAAAAACGGCAAAAAAAACACTTTTGTTGCATGGGAACCTCCTTAAATATTTATTTTATAATTTTTTTAGTATTTGTTGATATAGCGGCAGCAGAAATACATCATCTGTGAAAATTGCAACTCTCTAACTATCACGGTTCATGAGATACAGCCTGGTGACCATTATCTATAAAAACAAACAAAAAATCACGTTTTTTGTATGGGAGCCCCCTTATTTTTTATTTCATATATAAAACAGAATGAAATAAATATTTAATATTGTTGTTAAAGCGGCAACAGAAATTACCCACTGGGTACGGAAATCTAAAAAAGAAATAAAGCACTTACTCTTCTTGAGGTACCGGCCTCTGGGTCTGCAGGATGTTGTTGCCGTCTCTGCAGCAGACCAGGGCTCCGTCGAATGTGTACGCGCAGAACGTCGGTCTTATGCCGTTTTGTCTGAAAAAATATATGAAGCAAAAACAAATTCATAAAGTGAAGTAAAGTGGAGTACAAGGTATCAAAAGTTTTATTGATATTCCCTAACGGGGTAGGCAGAGCAGCAGTGGTTCTAGAATCACTAGATTTAGAATTTTTTTCTTGACGCTATACACTCAAAGGCCCACACTAAGGTTTTCCCTTGTGTCGTGGGTCCCTTGGAACACACATAAAGACAAACACAAACACCCAAGACCCGAGAACAAACATCTGCTTTTTACACAAATGTTTGTCCCGACTGTTGATCGAACCCAGGACCCGCCGATCAAGAAGCAGCGTCACTACCACTCGACCAAACCGGCCGTCAAAGATGCCACTCGACCATAGATGCCACGTTTTACACAAATTGTGAGGGTTATCATATCAGATGGAACAAGTTGTATAATGGTGAGAGGTGGTCAGCTTTTCGCCCATTATACAGCAAAGCCCTCGCATCCCTCTTACAGACTTTTACTGTATACCTGGGAAGAGTAGGTAGCTGGCACATTCTACGTTTTTCTGTCACTCCCAGTCCAGCATAGAAGGACACCACTTCAAATGAGCCATGTGACCGCTTCAATACCTTTCTCTGTCACTTAGGTTCACGGGCGTAGCCAGAATTCTATTTCGGGGGGGTTGGGGGGGGGGGGGTTAAGAAAACACAACAGATGTACTTCGGGGAGTGTGCTCAGGAGCTGCACTCACTCATTCCGCCTGCCCCATTCTTCTATCGGACGTCCAGACGCACTGCAGGGTACCATCCCTATCTTGTTGATATCCCACGGATTCGCACTGAGCGCTTTTCATCATCTTTCGTATTGCGCACTGCTAGGGAATGGAATTCCCTGCCTGCGTCTGTATTTCCGAGTTCATATAACCCGAATCTCTTTAAAGTTCGAGTGAATAGGCTTCTTCTGGGTGAGCTTGCTACATCCTCGACCGCATCTTTGCCCTTGGGCTAGATTGTGGTCAGGAGCGAACCCTTCATTAATAAAAAGAAAAAAAAAAGATATTGCCGATACTACTTTACGATGTTTCGTAGATGGATGAGGGCAGGAAGATGATCATGATTTTTAAAATTTCGGGGGGGTTTGAACCCTCAAAATCCCCCCCTGGCTACGCCCATGCTTAGGTTAGCTGGAAGAGCACTTACGAGTATTTTGAGTTAAGCTCACTATTGTGTTTCCTGTTTTCTGTAAAATGTTCGTTTAAAACTTATGTTTTATTTTTTAAAAAAATTTATTAACGAAGGGTTCGCTCTTGACCACAATCTAGCCCAAGGGCAAAGATGCGGTCGAGGATGTAGCAAACTCACCCAGAAGGAGCCTATTCACTCGAACTTTAAAGAGATTCGGGTTATATGAACTCGGAAATACAGACGCAGGCAGGGAATTCCATTCCCTAGCAGTGCGCAATATGAAAGATGATGAAAAGCGCTCAGTGCGAATCCGTGGGATATCAACAAGATAGGGATGGTACCCTGCGGTGCGTCTGGACGTCCGACAGAAAAATGGGGCAGGCGGAATGAGTGAGTGCAGCACCTGAGCACACTCCCCGAAGTACATCTATGTGTACAGTAAATAATAAAGAAGCTAGCAAAATAAACTACAGATTATTTTCTATCATTTTAGCTGCTATCTATTCATGTAAGTTTCCTAAGTGGCTGGAATTGTGAAAGAAACAGCAATTAAAGAGTTACAATTTTCGTAGCCCAAATGGTCCCACAAATGAGACACCTCCTAGTTCTCATTAATCCATCTTATGCAACGACACCCCAGTTTGTTTTGAACCTGTGGTGTCATCCTATGGTCTCATGCGGTGTAGTAGGCTCTGTAAAGGGCCGTCTGGTTAGCGGGTGGTCCTACCGAAGTCCGACGACAAACAGTTTGCTGTGTTCCGTAGGCGCGTGAGAGTACCAGGTGCCTTAATGGCATTTTCTGGGTTAACTCACTCCACCGTCGACTTCATCTATGACCTTGGTCAAGAATTAATCAATCACATCCCTACTTTTCTACTAATATTATAAATGTGAAAATAACTCTGTTTGTCTGTCAGTCTGTTACGCTTTCACGGCTTAACCGCTAAACCGATTTCAATGAAATTTTTTTACAGAGATAGATTAGACCTTGGAAAGGACATAGGCTACATTTTATCTCACAGCTGGACATGATATAAGCTGTTGTCCACGAGGGCGGAGCCGCGGGCGAAAAACTAGTAATAAAAAAAGCCCAGTAGGATATTGTGTTTCTTATACTTACTGGAATTGCTCCTGCGCCGATTGGCACGTCTCTGCGCGTGCGCACCTTCCAGCGCTGTTCGTGTATTCATCCACGCAGCTGTCACCCTCTAAATAGTCGAAGATTTTATAATTATTATTATATAAATAATTATTTTATTAGAGACATTCAGATCTGATTCTGATTTTTACACAAATGTCTGCCTCGGTCGGGAACCGAACATCGTAACCAACTATTCAGAGACAGCGTTACTAACAATTAAACTGAGCTATAGCACGTATTATAAGGTGAAACTGTGTTAGTGTGTTTGTCCTTCCTTTACATCTAAACGCAGCGAAGGATCGATGGTTTTTTGCACAGGGATAGTTTGAGGGGTGTAGAGTGACATAGGCTACTTTCACGAGAACGGAGTCGCGGGTGGAAAACTAGTATTAATTCATCAATGGATTTTTTTAAATTTTGGCGTTTCCTTAAATGATTTCGCCAATGTTAGTTTTTTTTTATTATAAGATGGGTTAAGTCTTGACCTCAATAATGACCAAGGTCGACGATGGAGCGAGTTAACCCAGAAAATGCCTATAAGGCACGGACAGAACACAGCAAGCTGTTTGGCGTCGTACTTCAGTAGGAGGCTGGTCGCGAACCAGACGGCCATTTACAGAGCCTACCACACCGCATGAGACCATAGGAAGACACCTCAGATTCAGAACAAATTGAGGTGTCGTTGCCTGGGGTGGATTAATGGGAGGCAGGTCTCATTTGTGTTTCCTTAGTCGCCTCTTACGACACCCACGGAAAGAAATGGGGTGGTATAATTCTCAAACGATCACCACACGGCGAAGTGTGATTGGCTTCGTTTAGATTCTGTTTGGCATCTTGAATGTACAAGAGTAAGTAATTCAATACTATATTATAAATACGAAAGTAACTCTGTCTGTCTAATACGCTTTCACGCCTTAACCGCTAAACCGATTTCGAAGAAATTTGGTACAAAGATTATTTTATTTATTATTTTATTATATTTATTACAACAATTATCTTAAAAACTATCTTAAATGCAATGTAACATAAACGAAATTGTTTTCCCGTACATTGCATAGTTCGTCGCTGAGGATTGTCCACGTTTGTAGATGTTGGCTAGTAAGTATGTTGTGCGTTTCATTTGTGTGTGAGCTTTGACTGTGTGTATGTTGTGTCCCATTTTTCCCTCAAACTATCAAGTGGTTGTAGCTAGCTACTGAATCAAGTCAAGTACCTAATATGTCCATTTGATGCTCTGTCTACCCTATGTAATCTTGAAAGAGATAGATTAGGCCATTGAAAAATACATAGACTAAATTTTATCCCACAGCTGTGCACGATATAACCTGCAGGACAATCGCGCTAATAAATGTACAACGAAACGGAATTGCAACGCAGCTGTTTCACAACTTTTTGACAGACATCCCATACTATTTGCCATGTTATATCCCATACGTGCTCAATGGTTCTGACAGAATATCAGTGCTGTACCAGTGTTTAGTCCTTTGGACAAAGCTTATGCTGAGCTATGGCCTTTTTGTTGCATTCTGACACACACACAACACTAGAATAACTCTGTAACCTTTAATGTGTATTTTTACTTCTGACTGTTTTGTTGTGTGTGTGTTTTAAAGCAATGAATAAATTCTTTGTCTGTCTTTTGTCTGTCTGTAGTTTGCTACAGTGTGCACTGAGTCAGCGCTAATTTGGTAGACACGATACAGCCAGTGCAGCAATCTGTTTCTGTTTGTATGTATTGTGTTTATCAATAAAGAGTTTATCTATCTATCTATCTATCTATTTATGTCAAAAGGCTGGGAAGCAGTTGCGATCCAATTGCGTTTCGATGTATATTTATTAGCGCGATTGCCCTGCTGTTGTTCACGTGGGCAGAAAGTCAGTGTTCTCATATGACTCACCTACTTTTTGTGCAGACGCCAACTTTGATGCAACGAGGAAAACTATCAAGAGTTGTGACCGCATCGTTATTTGTTTAGCTATCAATACATCCACAGTTATTAGGTTTCACAGTTAATATCACTCAGATAAATAAACTTAATGGAGAGATGGTAAGCGGTAGTTATAGTACGGGTTAGTTAGGGTTGAGGCTAAAAAAAACAAAGCTTAAGACCCTAAAAGTAGGGCTTTTAAGGGCTTACTAAGTTCTATAGTCGTATGTTGATGTCAAAATAGGCTTTCGGTTTATCTATCTTCTCTAAATATATAAAAGGAGAAACTGACTGACTGACTGACATATCAACGCACAGCCTAAACGGCTAAATGTAGGCACTTGAAATTTGGAAGGGACGTAGCTTAGGTACCGTAGAGGTGCACTAAGAAAGGAATTCCCGAAATTCCCACGGGAACGGGAATTAGCGGGAAAATCCTTTTGTATGAAAAATCTAAACCGCTTAAGTTAGACGCTTGAAATTTGCCATGCAGGTACCTTAGTAAACTTAAAGCTTAGTTGCAACAGGATATTGCAAAATTCCCACGGGAACGGGAGTTAGCGGGAAAAAACTTTTGTATGTAAAAATCTAAATCACGTAAGATAGATGTTTTCAATCTGTGTACTCTGTACAAAAAAAAATTAACACGCAACCGAAGTTGCGGGCATCAGCTAGTTTTTTTCTAAATGACTGCACACTTTGGGCCGTTGATGGCCTTAACAGCTTCACCGCGAGCAAGTGGCGAGCGCAGATGACTCTTAGCCTTTTTTGGGCTTCGTTTTTTAAGTTCACCCTTATAGCTCAACCGAGCTTACCCTCGTATTAGAATGTGGTAGCTATCAGCTTTCTACAGGCGTACTGTTACGCGATTCAGACTCTGATCTATTCTTAAGTAGCAGTCGTCTTTGTCATTTTGATAGTGAGAGAAAGAGACAGTCAGTACTTAAGTATAGATCAAGACTTGAGTCTTCTTCTGTAATACGAGTCAATAAAGTGACTTTTGCTATAGTGTGGGCGGAACACTAGCATCCAGTTACCGTAACAGAAACAGAAAATATTTATTTGTATGAATACATCTGACACACAGATAAAATTCAACCTGCAAGCAGGTGTACAAATATTGGCATTATGTCACATGAAATTGGTATACTTATTTCTTATATAATATTCGTACCATTTTAGTAATTTAGTAAGTACCCTTTTATCTGAAATAACACAATATCATCTCTGATATATAAATCACACCATCAAACTAAACAAGTTTCGCCATGGAGCGTAAGGTCTATGAATGAAAAAATAATAGACCTATTTCCTCTCCAAACACCTTGTGCGTTGATCTGTTTGATCACCTCAGTTTGAAAAATATAAATGATTCAGTTTCATGAAGAGAAAATAAAGGTTTCACTAACTAAAGACACCCTATGTTTTTGTTGGATTAAGTCGTTCAGTATAGTGATGTGATATAATAGTAGCATCCCGCTCGGGACTTCGTTCCCGTGGGAATTCGGGAAAATTATGTAGCCTATGGTACTAAGGGATAATGTAGCATCCTAATGGTGAAAGAATATTTCAAATCGGTCCAGTAGTTTCGGAGCCTATTCGTTACATGCAAAAATACAATTCTTTCCTCTTTATAATATTAGTATAGATATAGATGACTCAAACCCTTAACATTTTCTAATAAAAGGTCGCCTATGGGTTAAACATAAGGTTAATTTTGAACATGTATAGTTTTCGCCCTACTTGCCATCTCTCTTTAGTTTAATCTCTGTGGTATTTCTGACGGGAATTTTAAGGCCAATCTTATGGTCGATTTGTAAAGTTGTTAAACTTGGTTATTCTTAATTTTCCTCCATGGTGAACTCATTGGTTGGTTTCCATCTGAAAAATAAAATAAAAACTAGTTTTTAAGCGTAAGGAAATCTTACTTCAAAACCCTTTTAAAACAAAATCGGAAAAAAATCTGTTTTCTGGTTCCTTGAATGACTAATTCAATTCGTTTCATTTTATTTTTGATCAAAAATAGTGGTGTTATAAGTTTGATAGCACCTATAGTGTATATGTGTCTGTCTGTGGCATTTTGATATTGATATAATCGAGACGGTTCTTAGCTATATTTTATCCAAATTGGCTTAGCTGTTTAAGAGTTACAGGTGATTTGTGATTTTTTTAATATTTTAGAGTTATTCTTATTTTTGCTTTTAATTTAAGTATCTTATTGCTAACTTTCTACACTCAAAATTGCTTTGCTCTTAAAAGCTGAATATAAGAAACGCAGATATTTAACAACTTACTTACTATTCTGGCAAATAAACAATTCTATTCTATGTGACGTATTTACCTGTTATGCTTGAATTGTTAAACAAAAACAAATCTACAGTAAACACAAAAACACAATCCACTAAACGATTATTCATTGATTACTAATGTGAACACATTCAGATTTTAAAAAAGAATGAAACAAGAAAAAAGTTATCTAGAGGTTAACCTCTAGGTTAACCCTTTGGCAATCTTTTACAAATAAATCCCTTTTGATCTAGTTTTTATTCAAAGATACGTCTTTACTGTACAAGATCGCGAAGGATACTAAAAAGTCTAAGAACAGGTTGTAGTTTTGTTTATTTTATATGAGTCAAAGACTTTACTAACCTAATACAGTACGTGAGAAACTAGTTTTATTCCAAGCACGCACCTCGTATAAAAAAAAACTAATTGAAATTCTTGACGCTCACTCTTTTTAGTACAAAAAGTAGTTTCTATAAAAAAAACAGCAAAAACGTAATGATTCCGGCCAGGATCGAACTGGCGACCTTCTGCGTGTAAAGCAGATGTGATAACCACTACACCACGGAACCAGTTGCTAGAAGCGTTGAAATTTCGGTTCTGTATCTATGGTAATACTAAACATAACATTTGTACTTTTGCTATGATAAAACTTGTAGGCGCTTTAGTTGAAAATTTGTTTTCTGAAGCTTTGTAATTGCTTTCAGTGGAGTACGAATTCATAAGATTCTCTTTTAAGAACGTCCTTTTGCAATTTTACTTACTGAACCTTCATACTTTATTTAAAACCAAGCGCTAAGTAATAAAATTACCGAGTTATAAAGGGACCGACCGTGAAAGAGGGTTTTTGCTATAAATTTAACAAAAGGCGTCCATCTTGATACATGGTTTTGTTAGCATTTCATAATGTTGCACATTTCTTTGAGAATACAGATATACCTTTAAGTAAAGATGAACGAAATTCTTACCTATTTAAATCTGTAGAGTCCCAAGTTGAAATCCTCTTTTCTAGTCCTTAAACAGGCATAGCGTGAAGAAATGTGTTCAGGCTACGTTGCTAAGCAACCAGCTCCAAATTATAACATTAATTAACTCTTACCGAATATGGCAAATGTACGGGGTGTTACAAAAAACATTTTTGAAAGATTAATGTATGTAATATAGCTTTATGTACGAAATTATGTATTTTTTGTAAGTAAGTAGGTATGTATTGTAAACCTCATAGTAATTATTATGTCGCTAATTGTAATTGTATATTTCATATTTTATAATAAGTAATTAGAATCGTCTCATTACCCGTCGGATCGAACTTGGCAAAATAATGAGACGCTGTTTTGAATTAACTTCAAAACAGTGTATATTGACCAAACCATAAAAACTAATTAATTTAATAGATAAGTCATTATTATATTCAAGAAACATTATTTTTGATTGTTAGTAATTGTAATAAGTTACATAATTAATTGTTTATAATATATTACTTTTAATACGATAGTTAAATGACTTTGCGAATACTGTAATATTCGAGTAATCGCCGAACGCCGTTCGTTCGGCATTCGGGGTTCGTTGTTAAAACGCGCGGCAATACGTCAATTATTGTAAAATAAGAAAAGCTAAAAAGTGATAATATATGCAGTATTGAGCTATCTTGGATTTTATTTGTGGAATTCCCTAGCATCTGAAGTTATTCCCATAGCTTCAGAAGTGGGATCGGCGAAAAATAATTACGTTTTTCAGACTACGCCTGCACTAAAGAAAACTGTAAGTATCCCGTACCTTTTATTGAACTAAATTTAGAGTTGAGAATTGAAACACCATATAAGAAGTGATCGGTTAATAGGTGGATCAGATTAAAAAAAACATGTTTTATATTCGCCTAACGATATGTTTAATATGATATGTTTAACGTTTAACTTGAGTAAAACACAATGTACAGACGGCCGCAACTCAGGTTACCATACTCATGCACTCTGTGCTGTTGTGATAAGAGCGGTTTTGCAATGAAAGTGGAGTAACCTGATGCGCTGGCCTCAGTATACACTGCGTGTCAACGTTTTAATATTGAAGAGTTCTTTAAAACCTAATTCCGATTTGGTCATTATCCTGTGAATGTACAGACAGCAGCAAGTCAAGTTACCCATTTGCACTTGAAGAAGACATTTTTTTTGTGTTGTGTTTTTGACGATAATAGCAATCTGATGAATACAAGTGCTATTTGTGAGAGCCAAATGGAAACATCTGAAAAGGAGGGCGCGATTGTTTTTTTTTTAAATCTTTTTTTTCGCTCGCAAAATGAGATTCACTTTGACAAGTGTGCCATACAGCCAAATAATAAAAAAACACTTAGCTAGGTATATATTTTCGCGTTTTGGCATGAATAGATGATAATTTTCTGTTAAATTTAAATGATTTCATGGAATTATATTTATATTTACAAATAATTTAATATTGGCACTTAATTTTAAATAAAAAAATAAGATATTATCTCTTTGCTAAAATTTGAAAAAAAAAGCCATTATGTACTAGTGTTTTATTTTTATTGCTCACGGCCTGTGTGAAACGTATCACTATGAACCTTGAAACAATGATATAAGACCCACTTTATGAGCAAATGTATTGAAAATAAATTTGCATATCTAAAAAAATTTGACCAACTTTGACCTAAAACTTTAACAAGCTAACAAAATGTGTGATGATGAATACTATATTTTTGTTTATTATTATTGTTTGTCATATACCCATAATTATTATATTTCATGCTGGACTGGGATTATAGGATTAAACATAGAATGTGCCAGCTACCTACTCTTCCTAGGTATACAGTAAAAGTCTGTAAGAGAGATATAAGGGTTTTTCTGTTTAATATTATTATTATTATTATTTTTGCTCATTTTATGCTCATAAACGTATCATCTGATGGAATAAATAATGAAATTAGGTGACAAGGTATATAATTGCTATAATATGCTGTGTTGTATGTCAATGACTTATGAACTTTAGCTACGAAATTTGCTAATCGCTATGAAGTTGCCTATTCTTTACCTACATGTTTGTGTTGATAAATTACTAAGCTGAGATACGTCAGTTTCAGTGATTCACAATGGAACAAGAGGAAAGTGTGAGGCGAAGCCCGAGTCCCGGGAGATTCAGTGCAGATCCAGGTGTACCCAGGCGTGAGGGTCAGGGTCGGGAAACATTGGTCTCGAGGCAGCGGTCTTATAGGCATACGAGTTGGCATGGAGGTGCCAGAGATGTGCGTATGCATGGAGGTGCTAGAGGTGAAAGCGAAGACAATGCGAGAAAGAAACATTGTTCAGAACGACCAGGGGTGTCACGGGTGCGTGATACTGAGGTCAATCGAGATAACATATTACGAAGAGAGCGTCGAACATCCTATTCGAGAAGAATAGCGGAGAGGTCTCTTCGTACACCAGCTCGTCGTACACGAGAACGTTCGTCTAGCGTTGAGTTCCGTGAAAGTGAAGACAGCAGGGAGAGGACCCCGCACCGTCGTACGCTCAAGCATGAGGACGAGAAGGGATCAGGTTATGAGTCGGGGCGTAATAGAAAGAGGAGCCGTAGTTCTTCAGTGGATGTGGGTGAGTCACCCAATCCTAAGCGACGTAAAGGTAGCAATTCCCACACTGACGCTGTATTAGATAAACTCTTGTCTATTTTGCAATCAGTCAAAAGTTCAGATAAACCTAAGATGACTTTTAACACCAACATTATCCCTGAATTTGACCCTATGTCTAAAGAACAAACGATTTTGACATGGTTAACTAAAGTAGAAGAGTGTGCAGGAATCTATGGATGGGAAGACAAGGAAACAATCCATTATGCTTTGCCTAAGCTAACGGGTGTGGCGCGCTCTTGGTATCAAAGTCTGCCCTCTTTAATGCACACATGGGTTGAATGGAAAAATAAGTTAATAGAGTCTTTTCCCGTACGCGAAGACTATGCTGAACTTTTGACCGAGATGCTAGCTAAAAGAGTTAAGTACGGGGAATCACTTGATCATTATTATTATACAAAAATTAATTTATTAAATAGATGTAAGATTTATGGACGACAGGCTGTGGATTGTCTTCTGCATGGTGTTGATGATAGGGCCGTCAGAGTAGGTGCACAGGCAGCCCAATTTTCTGAACCTGAGAAAGTCCTTAAGTATTTTAGAACGGTTAAAGTAGCACAAAGCCGCGAGAATCGTGAGTCATCTTCTAAACCTAAAAACGACCGTAGAATTATAAACGCTGGTAGCTCAAAATCAGACATTACAAAAATGACGTGTTATAATTGCGACCAACCTGGTCATCCAAGCTTTAAGTGTGACAAACCCCGAGCAAAATGTACTACGTGTGAAAAATCCGGACATGTATCTACCCATTGCTTTAAAAATAAACAGAGTAAATATCGCGACGGAGAATCTAACCAACCTAAAGATAGAAACGAGAAACAAGTAGCCCAATTAAGTTCAATGGAGGAACTTACCGCAAAATACATAATGAACATTAAAGTAAACGGAAGTACTGTAGATTGCCATCTCGATTTAGGAAGTCAGTGTTCCCTTATAAAACTGACTAAGGCTCAGGAGCTTAATTTGGATATGGTGGTGTCAGAAGATCTACCTACTCTCAGGGGTATAGGCGCAAATTTGACCAACCCTATAGGGATGACGACCGTCTGTGTAGAGGTCCAAAATATAAAACAGACAATAAACATGTATGTGGTGGATGACTATGTCATCAACCAATCAGTTCTGTTAGGACACTCCTTTACGGAAAAACCGGATATTATTATTACAAAGACTCCTACTGCCGTTATATTTCAACAAGTTCCACTAGCAAAACTACATTTAGTGACAAGTTATGACATTGAAATTTCGCCAAATACATTACGCGCAATTCAAGTTCATTCCGAACCCAGTTGCTCAGATGTTCGAGTTTATATAAACGGATCTGTTAGGGGTTCGGAAGGAAAAGAATATTATCTCCTCCCTGGCGACTACGAAATTAAAGGTGGTCGCAGTGCGCTACTTATTCATAACGCTTCGACTAGTGTAATTAAACTGGAAAAGGGAACTTTACTGGCGCGCGTATTCCCCAGGAACCCTGAGACCCAGAACCGTGTTTTAAATTCGTGCAACGTCACATTTTGCGAAACCCAGAAGGATGACGCTTTAAATTATGGTGATAATTTAACTCCAGACGAATTGGTGCAGTTAAAGCAACTGTTAGAAAAATACAGTACTTGCTTTTCGAGCGGCCTTCACGATCTGGGATTCACAGAATTGACCGAGATGATTATCGAACTTGAGGATACGGAACCGGTGGTCTACAGGCCCTACCGTATGTCTTACGCTGACCGTGCACTAGTTAGGGACATGATACAAGAAATGGTCGACTACGGTATCGTCAGGGAATCCACCTCCCCTTATGCCAGTCCAATCGTGTTAGTGCAGAAGAAGACAGGTGATAAGCGTTTGTGCGTCGACTACCGAGCACTAAACCGCAAAACGAAAAAGGAACATTATCCCCTTCCACGGATTGAAGACCAACTAGATCAACTGGCAGGCAATACGGTATTTACGTCACTCGATTTGGCTTCTGGCTACTACCAAATACCCATAGCTGAAGAGTCGCGACACAAAACCGCCTTTGTGACACCGGATGGCCAATACGAGTATAACCGTATGCCATTCGGGCTGGTCAATGCCCCATCGGTTTTCCAGCGTACAATTAATAAAATATTGCTTGAAGCGAAGGTAAAATACGCTATAGTCTACATGGATGATGTCCTCATCCCGGCTAAAGACTGTACCGAGGGTCTGCAGAGACTTGAAGAAGTTCTCGGACTTTTGAAAAAGGGTGGTCTAACGTTGAAGCTGAGCAAGTGCCACTTCTTCCTCGATACGATTGACTTCCTTGGATATGAGGTTAGTGGTAGTGGCATTCGTCCCGGTCACCGTAAAACCGAAGCAGTGAGCAAATTCCCGATACCTAATAATCAGCATGAGCTACGGCAATTTCTTGGACTGTCTGGTTATTTCAGGCGGTTCATTAAAGGTTACGCTTTGCTTGCATCGCCGTTGACCGATTTATTAAAAAAAGACGCGAAATGGGTGTGGGGACATCCGCAAAGTCAAGCATTTGATACCATAAAGGGTATGTTAACTGAAAGACCCATACTTGCATTATATGACCACCGAGCGGAAACCCAATTGCATACGGATGCCAGCAAAGACGGTTTGGCTGGCATCTTGCTGCAAGCTAACTCGAATGGAGTTTTTCAACCTGTGTCGTATTTTAGTCGTAAGACAAACGCAGAGGAGCGAAAACTCCATTCTTATGATCTGGAGACGTTAGCAGTGGTGGCATCGTTAAACCGGTTCAGAGTTTACCTCATTGGCATAACATTCAAGATCTTCACGGATTGTAATGCGTTGCGATCGACTTTAATCAAGCGTGATTTGATTCCCCGCATTGCTCGATGGTGGATACAGTTGCAAGAGTTCGACTGCACCATCGAGTACAGACCGGGATCACGTATGCCGCATGTTGACGCTTTAAGTCGCAATCCAGTCGGAAACAGCGAGACAGAATCACCAATTTGTTTGGATGTTCTCGCTGTTGAAAATATTGAAGAAGACTGGATTACCACAGTACAATCCGCTGATGATGAAGTTAAAAGAATAAAAGATATTTTGGCTGACGACGATTCAGAGAAAATAATGGACATTCACAATAACTACAAGTTAAAAAATGGTCGGGTGTATCGAATTGTTGGAGATGAAACAAAATGGCTCGTACCTAAAGGAGTACGCTTCCAAATTCTTAAGATGAATCACGACGACGTTGGACACTGTGGTTTTGACAAAACCCTTCAACGCATCCGCAAAAATTACTGGTTTGCAAAGATGCGTAAATTTGTAAAGAAATACGTTACTTCCTGCTTGGAATGCTCGCATCACAAAGCGCCTGGCGGAAAACGTGAAGGTGAACTTCACCCTATAGACAAACCCAGTGTACCTTTCCACACAGTTCATGCGGATCATCTGGGGCCGTTTATCAAAAGCAAAAAAGGCAACAGCTACTTACTGGTCTTAGTGGACGGTTTCACAAAGTACGTTAGTGCCAAACCAGTAAAAGACACGAAGTCTGCGACTACGATAAAGGTCCTTAAAGATTATGTCAGCTATTTTGGTGTTCCAACACGCCTCATCACTGACAAAGGTACCAGCTTCACAAGCGGGACCTTCAAGGAATTTATAAATTCGCATGGCATCAAGCACATTATTAACGCAGTCGCGACACCCAGGGCAAACGGTCAGGTAGAGAGGTTCAACAGAACCATTTTAGAGGCGCTTTCTACCTCGACCCATGGCAAAGATGAGAAATCTTGGGACGAATACGTCTCAGATATACAACTAGGACTGAACACCGTGACTCATAAAACCACTCAAAAGTCACCTTCCGAATTGCTCTTCGGATTTAATATTAAGTGTCGAAGTGAAGGAATTTTAAGTGAGATTTTAGATGACACTGCTAACATAGCATCCGGAGAGAAACTAACAGATATGAGGGACAAAGCTAGAGAGAGAATAATAGAAAAACAAACAAAAGAACGAGAAAAGTTTAATAGTCACAGAAAACCAGCAAGAAAATACTCTGAAGGAGATTTAGTGCGTGTAGAGCGGCAGGTTCCTCACGATGGGCAGTCCCAAAAGTTGGTCGTTAAGTTTCAGGGTCCTTACCGTGTCGTGAAAGCACTCCCTAACGATCGGTACGTTATCGAAGATACTCCGTTGTCACGTAAAAATAATCGTCGGTATGAAGCCATAGTAGCAGTTGACAAAATGCAGCCTTGGCTCCACTTTGCTCGAGATTTAGAAACAAGCTGTGACGAAAATAACACAGATAGCGAATAAATTTAATATAGTACATGTATTGATGAATTTTATTAGAAAAAAAATACGTTCATACATGTAGTTAAAAAAAAATGCAATAAGATATAGAAACACATAAATATGCAATGCAATGTACTTCCATTCATATTTGCCACATACTTAATGTAATTATAATGGACTTAATATTAAGTACACATATCACATCAATATTCTAAATGTACGAACACACAATAAGATTTTACGTTTGTTAGATTTTAATAATTATTTTGAACCAACAGGTATATACATTTATACTTATATCTATTAGCTATTAATTAACGTTAAATGATCTTGTGTTAAAAACATAACATTAATTAAACAGAAATTAACTTTTAGTTAAGTAAGTTTAAAAAATAACATGAATTAAGCTAAATATCGTATTTCCGAAATACTTTTATTATAAGTAATTATAATTTAAGATGGTTTACTATTTTTTTTAATTATTTCCAAAGCGAAGAGACTCGCTCATAACAGGAAGGCCGAGCTGTAAGCCTCATAGTAATTATTATGTCGCTAATTGTAATTGTATATTTCATATTTTATAATAAGTAATTAGAATCGTCTCATTACCCGTCGGATCGAACTTGGCAAAATAATGAGACGCTGTTTTGAATTAACTTCAAAACAGTGTATATTGACCAAACCATAAAAACTAATTAATTTAATAGATAAGTCATTATTATATTCAAGAAACATTATTTTTGATTGTTAGTAATTGTAATAAGTTACATAATTAATTGTTTATAATATATTACTTTTAATACGATAGTTAAATGACTTTGCGAATACTGTAATATTCGAGTAATCGCCGAACGCCGTTCGTTCGGCATTCGGGGTTCGTTGTTAAAACGCGCGGCAATACGTCAATTATTGTAAAATAAGAAAAGCTAAAAAGTGATAATATATGCAGTATTGAGCTATCTTGGATTTTATTTGTGGAATTCCCTAGCATCTGAAGTTATTCCCATAGTATGTTTCGGGTCAAATCTTGTAACTTGCAATCTGCAACTTGCAGTTACCCTCGACCGATTGAGATGAAATTTTGCGTTTACGTTTATTTTATTTTATTATAAGATGGGTTAACTCTTGACCATCTTATTCGGAAAACTAAACTGTATAAAATTATGTAAACTATGTAAACATATTTGAAACTTAAATAACATCACACATACGCCTATATCCCCTAACGGGGTAGGCAGGTTATCAGTAGTTCTAGCGAACTACTTGATAACAACAGATAAGTAACTGATATTACCTGTACGCCAACAAGACCTTAATGGACACTACTCAATGCGCCGTTCAAGTGGCTACATTCGTGCTACGTTCAGCAGCTCGAGCATGATAGCGAAAAACTCTTGCGGCGCGCCACTCGGCTGACGCTGAAACTTCACTTTGCTTGCGCAAGAACCCCGCGCAAAGGTTTGCTCACCCTCTGGCGTTGTCAATGTTGACATAGCACCGCGGCGCATTACGCGCGCTATCACCATCGTATTCGAGCTGCTGGGCCACGTTATCTTGCCATCGTCTCGCTAAGAAGAAGACTAATCATAGATTTTCACAATGAAAATAGCTTATAACTAGTGGGAATTTGGGAAAATTATGTAGCCTATATGTTCATCCAGGATATCAACTACCTCCATATCAAAATTGGTCCAGCCGTTTGAGCGTGAAAGAGTAACAAAGATCCATACATGCTCACAAACATTCTCATTAAGTATAATATTAGGATTAGCTAAGAAACACTGGGTTAACTCGCTCCATCGTCAACCTCACCTTATGACCTTGGTCAAGATTGAGGTCAAGACTTAGGCCTTCTCTTATTTTTTTTTAAAGTCAATTTATAGTCACCCCAAATGATTAATTTTAAATTTTATAATGGATTTGTATTAGTAGTATAATTACTATGGATGTTGTTTACTATGGATGAGACATTCATCGGCCCGGAACCCAGGCTACCTATATCAAGTAAAATCAGTAAAGGAATAATAAGCAAGATCATAAACAGAAGAAGCCAATTTAAGATGGAAGCACAACAAACAGTGCCGCCAGGCAAAAATCTTCCTAAAGACATATGAAAAAAGAAAGTCGAAGCAACTTCTATAAAGCTAAATAGAAAGGACATCAGGATTGTAGTGGGTCTGCTCACGGGACACTGTCCTCTGAACCGACACCTAACAATAATGGGCCTAAAAAGTGATCCCACATGCCCAGAATGTGACAAGGAGGAAACAAGTCTCCATTTCCTGACTGAGTGTTCAATGTACGCGCTGGTAAGATGGGAGACAATAGGCATGGATGAGGTAAAAGAAGAACAAATACAAGAGCTTAACATAAAGGATATAATCGGGTTTGCTAAAGCTTCGGGTAGGTTCAAAGAGGTGGAACTGTCAGTGCAGAGGTAAAACTCATGCACTGTTGTGGGGAATTGGGTGAAATGGTCCCAAATAAGTGGACTGATCACCCGCTTGTGCCTGACGGGCGTCCCCTCCATAGATAGATATAGATAGATAGATGGATGTTGTTAATGCCTTACTTAATGCTTTTTCTGCTAACTTTAATTAAATAGTTATCAAGAATTTCTTTTATAATTGTTTATATTAATCGTAATTTAGTAAATTAAAACACCCAACTGTATACCTTATTATTTGGCTTCACAATGTTTTTGGTGCTTAGTTTGTTTTGAACTTTTATATTTTAAGTATTTTTCAAACCGTTTTGTTTGTCACACGTTTTTGGCCGTCAATCTGGAACTGAACCTTTACCGTATTATATTTAGGTTTAAAATTTGATTGTTGGCGGCTGTGTACGTCTTATTATCAAAATAAAGGATATAATTTACTTCCAAGTTTATTTCCAAAACTTAAAGCAACCGCCTGTAGCTCCTTCAGATTGCGTGTTGTGACCTTTAGAAGCGGCTACATAGGCTTCACACGAGCTATTTATTAAGAACATCGAATTGGCGGCCATTTTCCCGCCGCCATCTTGGACTCATGAAATGTGGCGGTAGGGGTCTTCAACCTTTTTGAAAGAAAAGAAAAAAAGAAAGATAAATTTATTATTTCGGATATCACATCTCGTATAACAGGCAAGATTATACAGTAAAACAAGATACAAAAATTAAACATAAAAACACTAACAAACAACCTTTAGATCGCTATGTGTTGTAGGGTCCGAGACAAAGGGTCCTCAACTCAGCTGTATGTTACGACTCGGGAATCAGCATATGAGACCGCGAGCCACAACGCTGGTTTTCAGTGAGTCCCATAACCAAGTGACGGACGAATGTCCGTGGACGTGACGGAACATATATATTTTTTTATTTTACTTTTGTTTTTATATTTTTATATTTTGATATTTTTGTTTCTATATGCAGCGGGCTAGAAGGAATGCAGTACAAAGTTACTGAGTATCGTGTTTTGTCCAGCGGCGGCGGCACCGCCACGGTCTAGGGATTTTGCACGATTTTTCATACAAAAGAGGTCTGTTTGAGAAGCTATAAAAGCATACTCGAGATACATGGAGCACTATAATTTTCAGAGGAGCAAGTGCTAAACCTGAATTTTCAATTCTAATCAGTAAATTTATTTTTTCTTGAAATTTGTGAAAACGTGACGGAAACGAAAACGAAAATGCACTTTTTGCCTGCTTTTTGTATGAAAATAGTCGAATTAACGCATTTTTTTTCATTTTCGTCACGTTTTCACAAATTTCAAGTGAAACAAAATTTATGGACTAGAACTAGAATTGAAAACTCAGGTTTAGCACTTGCTCATCTGAAAATCCATGTATCTCGAGTATGCTTTTATAGTCTCTCAAACAGACCTCTTTTGTATGAATAAAATATTTTTAACATAAAATTGACCCGTCTTCAAAAAGGGTGAAATAATTTTTTAAAGCTATAGATATTCACGTGTAAGTATAGTGGTTACAGGTAAAACAGTATATAAGAGAATTCATAGCGGAATACGGTAAATAGAGAGGAATTTTTTTTTTTGACGTCTGTAAGTAAATGCTTCTGAACTAAAAAAACCGGTCTACAAATGACGGAGTTTTGAGGTAACAAATATTTTAAAAAAAAATCACCTGAATTGAGAACCTCCTCCTTTTTTTTAAAGTCGGCTAAAAAGGAATAGACGTCCAGCAGTGCCGTCATGCACTGGTTACGTGCTCGATGGTATAGTATGACGTCATATCTGACGTCATGACCTGCGGCCAGTTTATAAATAGCATATCTTGAACTAGGGGTACTATATTTAGAACTGTAATTTTAACCGTCAGTCGCTAACTTGGACAGGTTAATTGGATGGTTTAATTATAGAGGGTGTTCCACAAATATGAACTTAATATTGAAGATAGAACCAAGATAACTTTTTGTAAAAAAATTAAACCGACTTCAAAAGTACTAAAAAGGAAAAATAAAGATAGTATTATTTAATGTGCTAAGTAGCTGCTGATCTGTTTGAAGTAAGTATGTTTATTTTTTCTACTATATAAAAATAAGTATGGTTTTCCTTCCTGACGCTATAACTCCAGAACGCACGAACCGATTTCCACGGTTTTGCATTCGTTGGAAAGGTCTCGGGCTCCGTGAGGTTTATAGGATACTTTTTATTCTAAAAAAAATTAGGACGCGGGCGGAGCCGCGGGCGGAAAGCTAGTTTTTTATAAAATGCTTATTCTTCTTCTTCTTAGCGAGTCGATGGCAAGTAACTATAAAGTTGTGACCCAGAACGTAGCCACTTGATTAACGGCGGCTTGAGTAGCGTCCATTATTAGGTCATTTAGATCCAAAGCTTATTTTATTTTCCATTTTTAGTGTTGTATAATATAAAGTATATAAGAAACATTGTAAGTTTCTATTAAATATGTAAGTGCCCTCGATTTCTCTGGGATCTCATCATCAGGGTACCTACCACGATCGTTTAAAAGCATTTCTGTTTAGGATCCAACTTTGAACTGCTTCGCAATTGGGGTTGGAAAATTTTTGGAATGGTATACAAATCCAAAACCATTTGCTACGATATTTTCATAATTTCAACTTAAAACTGTGAAGGATTGTATTTATTTTTAATAAAATGTGATAACCTTTATTTGACCCTTGTGACGTCACACAAGGAAGTAATAACGAAACTTGTGCCAATACTTCATTTTAAAAAAGTGTCAATCATATGCCAGACTGCTCAGTGTTGCCAGATTCAGAGGTTTTCCCTAAAGCCTAGGAGTTTTTGCAGAAAATATTTCTCCAGGTTTTGATATCACGAAATTGATCTTTTTATTTTCCACTATGTGAGACTACTGAAAAATAGAAAAATCCTTTTTAAGTCTGTCAAGATATAATGGATTGAATCTTTAACCTATTAATGTGTTCTTTGTCTAATGTTTTAATTGAATGTTTATTTCCTAAAATTATTGTACATAAAAGTAGTCTTCGAGATCGCTTACTCAAACTTAAAGTTTTTATTGTTTATTTCAATAGAAACTTTTTAGTTTCTTAGTTTTTGATTGTCAGTGTTGTGTAGGTAGCTTGTATGTAATTCCTCTATATCTTTGTCAAGTCTAATTTGCACGGGACATAACTAAAATAGAAGTTTTTTAATAGGTCATCAAGGGGCTTTTAAAATGTTTGTAGGGGGAAGGTGAAATAATCTAGCAACACTGATATCACTGTCATTCACGAGTGTTGACAGTTTGTTTTTTCTTCTGGCTCACGGCAGGCAAAGACCCAACTGTCATACTTCATTATGTGACGTCATCGCCAATTTATTTTAAAAAATCGTAGCATTTTAATGGGGCTATTAAATACAAAAATATTGAAATTGGTTTCTTATTATAGCCTTATCTATCGAAATAAATTATAAAATAAATATGTAAAAAAATTTTTACAACCCCAATTGCAATGTTTTTTAAAATGGTACCATGATGGCGCTGCTTTTGAACTGCTCGGTTGTCTATGGTTCATTTTAAATGTCTACATAAATTGTCGCTGGTCTGCCTTTGAATCGCAACAATTGAATCGCTTATAAGCCATCATGGTACGAATAAGCGTTGCAGACTTGTTTAGGTCCAAAATTAGATCGCGCTAAGCGATCATGGTAAACCACCAGATCCTTGTTTGGTGACAAAAACCTTTCAAACAAATGTTGGAGAAATCGATGAACATACAGTAAAGAAAGTCGGTTAAAAAGTCATTTTTTTACTCTTGACCTCAATCGTGACCATAAGGAAAATATGTTTAATTTTATGGGAAGAATCACTCCACGAAGCTTTGCTAAACCATAAACAACATGTCTATGAAAGGACCTTGCGTTAAACCCTCGAAGCAATTCTGTCTTGTACCGCTATAATAAATAAATCACAGCTCTGCACAACCGGGTCACGAACCTAAACACGCACTTTTGACGTCATTGTTACTGACGTCATCAGTCGCCTGTGGTGTGCATATGAGTATATAGAAGGGTAGGCAGAGAACACGGCAAATTAGTGTTAAGATCTGTGAGCTGTGTTACAAAGCATTCCATGTTCCTTCGGAGAAAATACATTTTTACGAATTTTAAGGCGACTACAGCACCTAAATTACGATTTTATGATGCGTAGATAAGCATGACGCACTGCATTAAATCGAAGAAAAAAATACTATGGTAATATTCAGGACATTAACTAGATAAGTAGTTTGCTGAAAACATGATTCAGCACTTTTGGTTCGATAGAAAAAGCTCACAAAGTCACCTCTAAATACCCAGTATTGTGTATCTTTTAAGCTGTAAAAACGATAGTAAAATGCACACAGGAACTTGAATTTGCTATCAAAATGTTCGTTATTGAACACTCTCGATAAGTAGTTAACGCATTTTTGGATTTAAGCTGTTACCTTTCCATAAATCTCATTTTTCTAACTTTCGAACATGTTTTTACGCACGCACGCTTTCATAGTCTGTAAACTTCGTGTATCGACACTGTTCGCACTGCCGGCCCAGGCCTGTTGAGAGACGGAGATGGCACTATTCCTATGTGTGCTGCCTTTATCGGGTGCTGTAGTCGCCGACACTCACGCTTATAATCCCTTTCGGGGTAGGCAGAACGTCATGTAGTTCTAAAACCACTTGACACCACTTTTTACATTTATTTTGGGGGTTATTTAATGGAACATGAGTATTATGGTTGTCATCCTTTCGCCGACGATACAGCAAAACCCTCGCGTCATACTTACTGGCTATACAGTATGCCTGGGAAGAGTTGGCAGCTGGCACATTCTAAGTTTTTCTTTCACTCTCAGTCCAGCATGGAGTCTAATATAATAATGGTAGTAATTCTAATATAAATATAACTCGTCAGCAAGAATCGTAGGTACCACGTGGCAATTTGTGGTCTCTGACCTATTTTAAGCAACTTCTGTATGTTCTTAAAGCTTTTTTGACTTTGACTTTGACTCTGCCTACCCCAATGGGAAAGAAGCGTGACCTTATGTTGTTTGAGAAAGCTGACGTAACCGAGGTGGTTCTTAGCTATATTTTTAACCGACTTCATATTTAAATAGTTATAAGCAATCGAATGTTTTTTTTTCTTTTTTTTAGTTATAAGATGGGTTAACTCTTGACCTCGATCTTGACCAAGGTCATAGATGAAGTCGACGATGGAGCGAGTTAACCCAGAAAATGCCTATTAAGGCACTGGTACTCCTACGCACCGACGGAACACAGCAAGCTGTTTGGCGTCGGACTTCGGTAGGAGGGTGGTCGCGAACCAGACGGCCCTTCACAGAGCCTACCACACCGCATGATACCATAGGACGCTACCTCAGATTTAGAAAAAAATGAAGTGTCGTTGCCTGGGGCGGATTAATAGGAGGCAGGTCTCATTTGTGTTTCCTTAGTGGTCTCTTACGACACCCAAAGAAAAAAAAAGGGTGGTGTTAATCTCAACCGATCACCACACGGCACAAATGTCGGTGATACAACATTTCAAAAAAGGAGGAGGTTTCTCAATTCGACCGTATATTTTTTTTTATGTATGTCCGCGGATAACTTCGTCGTTTATGAACCGATTTTGATTATTCTTTTTTTGTTGGAAAGGGAGTATCCCAAGGGTGGTCCCATGGTAAGGAAACCAGGATCTGATGGTGGAATCCTGAAGAAATTGAGGGAAACTCTCGAAAAAATTGTCTTTTTGGGATTGAAGTCGGTGACTCTTACGCTTTTGACGTGGAAAATTATTAACTTTAGAGTTATCTAGATAGTAAGATTGTAGTAGGATAAGATTTGACCATGTATCACGCTTGTGACCTTACAGGATGAGTAATGAACGATAGCGCTGCCCAGCTGTAGTTTATTTATCAATTGTCTTAAGTACCAGCTCCAATATGTGATAACTCCGAACACCTGCATTTTTATAACGTTGGTGATAACAATTTATAGGCTTATGAGTATTTAGAGCCAGTTTATCTTGACGTCCGGTTTGGTCGAGTGGTAGTTTTTGAAGTTATTGTGTTATGTCGAACCGTAAAATTTGATATTAATGCCTAGGTAATGTAGGGTTCTCAAACCTTACCTTCTGTTTCTAGAGTGGTAACTCTGTTTTGCCACATCGTGGCCACATTTTATTAGCATTTTCTTTTCTATAAATGTTGTAATTTCATTTAATCTGGTAGTATTCTTAAATCTTTGTTTAGGGTTTGATGATTGGCTTACATTGTCACAGCTGTTATGTCAAACACGACCGGAGCGGTTGACAGCTCTCTTTTGATCGAAGGGTCCTAGGACTTTCGATTCCCAGTTGGGGCAAATAGATATAAATATAAATATTTGTGTAAAAAGCAGATATTTGTTTTCGGGTCATGGGTGTTAGTATCTGTCTTTGTGTGAGTTCCAAGGGACCCACGACTCAAGGGAAAACATTAGTGTGGGCCTTATAGTATGTAAAAAAAAGTGAAATATTAGGTCCCATATGAAAATGCTGTTTTCTATACAACATTTTAGGAAAAAACTTAGTTTTTCATACAAAATTTTTTGAATGTTTTTCGGGGATGTAAAATCCAAATGTAACAAAATTTTGTGAGAAGGTAGGACACCATTTAGCTAATAATTGTCAGATTTAGTTTACTGAAAAAAAAAGTAAGAGCGAAAATAAGTATTGGAACGGACATCCAGTCAAATGAGCTGTATTAAGGGACCATCCATAAATTACGTCACACGTTAAGGGGTGGGGAGGGGGTCGACAAAGTGTGACATTGTGTGACAAGGGGGTGGGAGGGGTCATAAGTTTCGTGACGTCACATTTCAAAATGTGTTATGAGTATCGAAACGTGTTAACTATTAACGTCAAACTTAACTTCCTCAGTCCCAAGCACTCTTTTTACGATTTTACTTTGGTGAGACAATGAGTTTTGAGTTCCCAAAAAAATAACAACTCTATTAAGTACTGCTTTTATTAGAAAATTACAAAAAAATTAAAATATGCAAAATATGTGACGTCACGCTAGGGAGGGGGGAGTCTTACAAATGTGACCAGCTGTGACAAGGAGGGGGAGGAGGTCAAAAAATCATGAAATTCATGTGACGTAATTTATGGATGGCCCCTAAAGCCTAGTCATTAGTTTAAAATACAAAGCAAAAATGTATAAGTAAAGCAATTTCAAAGTTGGGGACATAATATAAGGCGAGTTTAAAATTGGCAGCGAAACTTAAGGGGTTGGTTCTCCCCATTGAAACTGAACAACTTTCCCCCAGAAACCTATACAAAATTGTAAAAAAAAAAATTTACTTACATCCCAAGCAGAGGCAAATTACTGATCGCAGAAGTTTTTTTTATTTATTATAAGATGGGTTAACTCTTGACCTCAATCTTGACCATAAAGGTCAAAGATGAGGTCGACGATGGAGCGAGTTAATCCAGAAAATGCCTATAAAGGCACTGGTACTCCCACGCACCGACGGAACACAGCAAGCTGTTCGGCGTCGGACTTCGGTAGGAGGATGGTCGCGATCCAGACGGCCCTACCACACTGCATGAGACCATAGGACGACACCTCAGATTCAGAAAAAAACGAATTGTCGTTGCCTGGGATGGATTACTAGGAGGCAGGTCTCATTTGTGTTTCCTTAGTCGCCTCTTACGACACCCACGGAAAGAGATGGGGTGGTGTTATTCTCAACCGATCACCAGTTGGAGAGGTGAAATTTTAAGTCCCACAAATTAAATCATTGTTTGACTTAACAGTGCACCTCGTCGCCATGTCTGAATGTTCTAAAGCCTACAAATAAACATAATCACAGTATTATCTCTGTCAAATTATCGATCGATAACTAGATCTGTTGAAATCATTCTCTATCGCCTACAATGTCGTCCTGACCACTCATTACCCAAAAATAAGTGTTTTTGTAATTAGATTTATAATTTTTATAATAAGTTTAACTCATAGTTATTGTGAAATGTGGTGCCCAATTGTTGGAGTGTATGTTTTAGGTATTTAGAAGATATATTTAGCTAATTTATTAGGTACTAGCCACAGACCTATATCGAGATAGACGGTAAAAGTTTACCTACCTTGCGTGTAAAAAGTGTGAGGTTTTTTCACAGTTTTGTCCGACTTAAGTCAGTCCGCTTGAGACCTATGCCGTAAATGATCGATTTTAATCGGTTTTACATTATTGTTTTACTTAATTAAGCGACTTTGAATCGTTTCCGCGCGGTCTTGATTTGCCATGACTAAATCTCGCTCGTGAAGTCATTTTAGGACGAAAAATTCGACACGCTAGGTTCTCATACAGGTTGAAGCGCTCTTTTCGTCTATCTCGTTAGGTTAGTTTTTTTTGCCGTGTGGTGATCGGTTAAGAATAACACCACCCCATCTCTTTCCGTGGGTGTCGTAAGAGGCGACTAAGGAAACACAAATGAGACCTGCCTCCTAGTAATCCATCCCAGGCAACGACACTTTTCATTTTTTTTTTGAATCTGAGGTGTCGTCCTATGGTCTCATGCGGTGTGGTAGGCTCTGTAAAGGGCCGTCTGGTTCGCGACCACCCTCCTACCGAAGTCCGACGCCAAACAGCTTGCTGTGTTCCGTCGGTGCGTGGGAGTACCAGTGCCTTTATAGGAATTTTCTGGGTTAACTCGCTCCATCGTCGACCTCATCTTTGACCTTGATGGTCAAGATTGAGGTCAAGAGTTAACCCATCTTATAATAAAATAAAAAATAAAGGTTAAGGTCTGTGTGTGGTACTAGCTGACCTGACAGATGTTGTCTTGTTTTCTTAAATTTTTCTTTTTTTTTCTTTCATAAGAACCTTCTCCTGAAAATAATAAACACAACAAAAAAGGAATTAGTAAAATTGTTCCATCCATTCACGCGTGATGCGATGACCAAGGGAAATAGAGATTCATTTCTATAATATTGTCTAGCTGACCCGACAGACGTATTTTTGTCTGAAATTTTCTAATGTTCCGCTCAACTTTCTTAATTTTTTCTCTCATAAGAACCTTCTCCTGACAATAACAACAAAAAAAATATTTGAGCTGTTTTGTATACCTACACAATTTCTCCTTTCTCTTTCGCAGCATCTGTCTTCACAGCTCAGCCAGTGGCAGCAGTATGGTCGTGCAGCGCCGACACAGACTGCAGCGCCATGTCTGGCAGCGTCTGTCTGTCTGGCGACTGTGTCTGTCCGGCGGGGCAACAGCCTGTGCTGGGAGGGACTCTGTGTGCTGACTGTAAGTATGTTTAAGTATAGCATTACGGGTTTCGCAATATAACGGTGACATATGCACTGTCGTAATTTTTTTCACAGAGACAAAAGCATGGATAGTTTTCCAGGCAAAAGTGGTTGTGGCTGTTAAAGCTATTTGCCAATTTTGACATAGCTATTTCTACAACATACGAGTTATATAATACAGAGTGTAAGGAAAAGCTTAGCAAAAACTAAAATCCTGAACTCAGACTATCATTCAATGATTTTTAATTGGAATTTTCCTCAGGAAAATGTTCAAATATTTTTCATGTTTTTTAATCATTTCTGCTTTAAAATTAAATTATTAATTCGAATGCCATTTTATAATAAAAAACAATGGTAACAGCGTAAACCGAGAAAACCAGCAATGTATACATCGCATTCTGACAGCGCGCGGGGCGCGGATACGTGGTACATAGTTTTATTTATTTATTATAAGATGGGTTTAACCTTAAACTTGACGAAGGTCATAGATGAGGTCGACGATGGAGCGAGTTAACACAGAAAATTCCTAGCGCCAAAGTAGCGCTAGGCATGTGTAGCGCCAAAATAGGTAAAATAACTTCTTGACATGATGTTTCCGGGAAAAAATTATTAAAATAAATAAATAAAATAAACGCTACAGACTCAAAGGCCCACACTAAGGTTTTCCCTTGTGTCGTGGGTCCCTTGGAACATACTTATAGACAAACACAAACAACCACGACCTGAGAACAAACATCTGCTTTTTACACAATCGAACCCAGGTGCCGCCGATGAAGAGGCAGCGTCACTACCACTCAACCAATCCGGCCGGCCCGCCAATTACATTGTAGTCGTCCCTTACATCCTGTATCTAATTTGTTACAGTGGCCCCGTACCACAACTCGAGCTGTGTGGAGAGCCACCAGTGCGAGAGGATGTCCATCGCCTTCGAGTGCCGTGAGGTGGATAATGGTATGTTTATGATCATACCGTCGTTTAGGTCAGTGGTTCTTAACCTTTTAGTAATGAGGAAAATAATTAAAGGGTTGTTCTACAGTTATACCTACACGCACTGTTGTTCATATTCAACAATGTTTTACTTTTATTACGAAAATTGTATTTCTCTTTACATAATAACTTCTGAATCCTTGATTCAGTGCTAGTCAAAGCTAAATTGAAGGCTCTGGCATCCAGTTTATGTAGTGATTGTGTCGAATCGTCACATTGCATAAAATATTTTGGCATGACTCCGCGGCCACTTCAGGTGCTTCCAGGGACCACCAGTTAAGAACCACTGGTGTAGGTGTAGCCACGTATGTAGCGAACTTGACTAACTCAGGTTTTGGAGTTTTCAAACCGCCAAATGGCCTCTGACTTGGTGATTAAGATCAGTCGACAAAAGCCGAGATTACCGACTTAATGTGCCCTCTGAAGCATTATCGCTAACTTCAATGTCATTTAATATTATGAGATGTCATTATGTTTTCGGTTTTAGTAAGTAAATAAATGAGTAAATTAAAAGGTTTAGCCTGAGCGATGATGTACAGAGGCCAACAGCTCGAGCACGATGGCGACAAACTCGTGCGGCGTGCCACTCGGCTGATGGTGAAACTTCGCGAAGCGAGGATTGCGCGAGGGCCCCGCGTAAAGGCTTGCTCGCCCTCTGGCGTTGTCAATGCTTACATTTTGAGATAGGACCATTACGCATTACGCGCGCTATCGCCATCGTACTTAAGCTGCAGGACATCATATTCATCGAAAAACCGTTCTTTTCACCACAGTACAGAGTGCATGCATGGGTAATTTGATGTTCGGCCCGTTTGTGGCAAGACAGTCAGGATCTTCATTGACATTATCATTTCTTTGTATTCTTTTTACTATTTCTTTGAGGGATCGGATTCGAAATGAAATAATCCGCCAGAAAACTAAGGTCACCGACATAGCCCGGCGAATTAGCAAGCTTAAGTGGTAGTAGGCTGGTCATATCTGCCGTAGAACTGATGGCCGTTGGGGCAGACGAATTCTAGAATGGAGACCACGAATTTACAAACGTAGCGTAGGGCGCCCTGTAACTAGGTGAGGTGACGATATTCGTAAGGTAGCGGGCAGTGCAGGAGGAGAGCTGAAGACCGAACTCAGTAGCGTGCCATAAGAGAGGCCTATGTCCAGAAGTGGACTGACACAGGCTGATGTTGATGATGATTATTTACAGGAGGCCTTTGCAACTGCCAGCCAGGCCACCACTACTTCCTGGGCCGCTGCTGGCGGACTTCAGACTTCAACCAGCCCTGCACCAGAAGCGAGGAGTGCCTCGGAGTTCTCAGGGATCCCTTCAATCTGGTCTGTAACGGGGTCTGCGACTGCGCACCAGGGTACTACCAAAGGCAACGAGGGGAATGCAGGAAAATTGGTTATGGTGAGTTATACACATCTTAAAAACACACAAACACCCACACGTACACACACACACACACACACACACACGTGTACATATAGACGCAAACTTTGTAACTTTTTAATTTGTTTTATTTTTATTTATTCTCTTTCAAAATCCAATTGCATTTTAATGATTTCTTGCTACAGCGGAATCTGAACCGACACCTAACAATAATGGGCTTAAAAAGTGATCCCACCTGCCCAGAATGCGACAAGGAGGAAACAGGTGGCCTATAGTACAGGTTTCATTATTTAGTTTAGGCACCAGCCCTCCACAAATACTGTAGTAAAATGACTATGTAAAATGTTTCTTTGTGAACCTTATTGTTATTTGTGGGGTAGTAATAAATAAAGTTTTTAGTTTAATTTTATTATTTATTAGTTGATAACCAATACAGAATAAACCAGGATTTCTTCAATTAAATTCTTGGAAAAATTACTTTCGTGTACTCGTGATTTTACCAGTGTCAGAGTATTTGAATGGATATGTGTTATAAACAAGATGAAGTTCGAGGAGTGCGCTCTTGAGCTGCACAAGCTCATTCCGCCTGTCCCGTTCTTCTACCGGCCGTTCAGACCGCTGGGTACCTACCACCCTTACCTTGTTGAGATTCCTCGGATCCGTACTGAACGCTTTTCTTCATCTTTTATATTGCGCACCGCTAAGGAATGGAATTCTCTACCTGCGTCTTTATTGACAGGGTCATATAACCCGAAGCTCTTTAAAGTTCGAGTGAATAGGCATCTTCTGGGTGAGCTTGCTACATCCTCGACCGCATCTGCGTCCCTGAGATAGATTGTGGTCAAGAGCTTACAACGCTCAAAACGCTTACAACGTACACAGAGGCACGGAACCTGATGGGTGACCACAGTGGCAATTTATCACGAGCGTTTCTGTGCTTCGGAGGGCACGTTAAACGGTCGGTCCTGGCTGTTGTCGATTGACTACAGTCACTAAAACCAAGTCAGACGATATTGTACGGTTTGAAAACTCTGACACCAGGATTAGCCAAGTTCTCCACCCATTTGACTATACCTACACGATAAGAAGAAGAAGTACCAAAGTCCGAGTAAAACTCACCAGGTTTTTTTTACTGTTTTCTTGATTTACAGCCGTCGGAGACGGCTGCGTGCTGGACGAAGACTGTCAGTTCGAGGGGGGGGCGTGTGACGTCAGCACCATTCCTTTCACCTGTTATAACGTGAATGAAGGAGATGGCATTGGTAAGTTCTAGATCTTAGGGATATCGTGTATAGAAATGAGAAAAATATAGGTATGTATACTAGCTTTTCGCCCGGGGCTTCGTTCCCGTAGGAATTTCTGAAAAATAAGTCCCTTTACTGATTGTTATACTTATGGGAAAACAATCCTTATTAATATACACAAACGCGAAAGTTTGTATGTATGGATGTTTGTTACTCTTTTACGCTCAAACGGCTGGACCAATTTAGATAAAATTTGGTGCTACCTGGTGCTCCAGGGTGCTACCTGGATTAACATAGACTTATGGATTTCGCCGTACCTAATATTATATTTAAAAAAAAAACTTTTTCGCGAAAAAAATTCCAACTTCTTTAACAAATCTATTTCTATTTCAGTTACAAAACAATCAATTCAAACCACCATGGCAAACGCCACGATCAAAATGGCGGCGCTAAACAAAATGGCGGTGAGGCAGCATGGCGCCGCGTGCGATGTTTCTGGGTGCCCTGAGCCGTTCGAATGCTCCTCGTTCGGTGTCTGTTTGTGCCCCGTAGGGTACTACCCTAGTGAGGATGGAAACATGTGCTATGCAGGTATTGTCAGGTTGCATAATTAATGAATTTTAGCATATTTTAGTAATGAAAATAGTGAATTTATCGAGGTCGGAGTATGCCTCGTCTTAAGTGATAATTTGTGGTCTCAGCCTACCCCAATCAAAGTCAAAGTAACTCTAAAATTAAAAAACTTTTTTAAAACAAGCTTTTCTGCCTTATAGGAGCAAAGTACTCATCAATACGAATCGAACGAGCCCAAACACGATGGAATTGTGTCGTTTTATTGCGGAGTTCCTATGGCCACCCTTACAGCTCCAGCATCAGATCAGCTCCCTGTCATCATAATATTTCATTGCCACGCGTTATACATATGTATGCAAAATTTCAGCTCAATCGGAAACCGAGAAGTGGATCAAATTTAACTTGCAAGATTTGTCCCACACATACTAACTAACTAACAGGGGAAGTCAAATAAAAGCTTGTAAAAAAATAGCTTAATTTCATAGAACATTTAGAATGTTACTTGAAATAAGTACATTAGCATTTTTATCTTTGCGCCTATTCGCAAAGGTGCAGTCTTTCTCAAAGACTGCACATTTGCAAGAAACTCCGAGGATTGCTCTTTTTTACTCATCCGTACTCTCCATATTTTCTATTTCTAATTTTAATTGACTTAATATCTGAATAACTCTTGAGCTGAGCAGTTTATTCCCATGGTTGCTTGTCTAATACATAATAGAACATTTTAAAATAGCCTTTTTTACAAAGTTTTTGTGTCTTAAATTTTTCTAAAGATAAGTTTTGAATACACATGGGAATCTTGTTACAGAAGCGTATACATTGACTCAGAAAAGAGTTTTTTTACTTTTAGAAGACGATTGTCTAGTCATCTAGTGGGAAATATACAACAAATTGCATGACACAAATTCCTTCAACAATAATCTTCAATTATATTTTTCTCGTACAGAGCTCGGTTCCCCATCATCTGAAGAACAGTGCGCAGGGTTACTAGTTGTGGTCCGAGATGGTGTTTGCACCTGCCCGAGTAACTTCTACTTCGCAGAAAACATGAGGGACTGTGTCAGAGGTAAATATAATAAACAAACTTTCCGCTCGCGTGGACTACAGGTTATATCGTGCCCAGCTGTGGAATAAAATGTAGCCTATGTCCTTTCCCAAGGCTTAATCTATCGCTGTACCAAATTTCATCAAAATAGGTTTAGTAGTTTAGGCGTGAAAGCGTAACAGAAAGACAGAGTTCGCTAGATTGTGGTCAAGAACGAAAACATTCTTGAATTCTTAAAAGGCGTGATAACTCAGTCAGTAATGATCTTGTCTACTGTTCTGAAAGGTCACACACTTGACTATACCTACACGATAAGAAGAATTTATTTAAAAATTATTATTTTTCAGCCACTCGCCGCATAACAGAGTCATGTGTGTCAGACTGGAACTGCCACACGTTCGGCGCGGCCGCGGTGTGCGGGCCGGCGCAGGAGCCCTGGGGCCTGCGGACCTGCGCGTGCGACGCCGAGCTCGCCGTCTGGGATGAGAGCAGGCAGATGTGTCGGCTGTTTTCTGGTAATACCTCCTCTATAAGATATGATGGATCGGGTTGTGCGTTTCATTTCTGCAAGAAAAGATATTTATTCGACATAAAATAAATGTTTTGTCTTGCATCTTTTATTTATTTAAGCTAGTAAGTATTAGCATATTGTACCCCATAATTGGCAAAACAAAACAAAAATAGCGCCAGATAAGAAGGATGGTCTTCGCCAATAGAACCAAAAAATAACAAAAAACAAAATACATAAGTGATAGGTGCTCGCATAAACCGCAACGCATACCTTCATGATTTGGATATACAGGGTGAAAACAAACCTCCTAGCTATATTCAAAATCCTGAACCAGTATCACTCAAAGAACACATTAAAAAAAAAATTTTTTTTCATTGGGGATAGTTGATTTTTTGCCTAAACGTAGACATTACTCCTACACCAGGCACGCGAGGGGTGCGGGTAGCGCGAGGGGGGTGCCCCCGAGTGGTGTCTACATTGAGGAAAAAAAAATCCACCCCCCCTCCAAAGTTAAAAAAAAAGTGTTCAGTAAGTGATACTGGTTCAGGATTTTCAATAAAGCTAGGAGGATCTTTTTCAACCTGTATAACAAATTTAATAATTGATAGAAAATTAGATAGAAGTAAATAGTTCTCAAACGCTTTCGATACAGATGGTTTTATACCATATTATAATAAAATAAGATCTACATTGAACAATTATAATAAAGATATTTGATTCGATTTCAAATAACCTCCAAATTAAATCTACGACACACATATACCCATCCTTGTCTATCCCCAGGCATCGGCGAGCCGTGCGAGGTGGACAGCGACTGCCTAGCGGGGGAGCTGGAGATCCAGTGCCGGGTGGAGGGCGGGGCGGGGTACTGCGCGTGCCCTGAGGGGTATATTGTGGTGGACGGGTTGTGTCTTACTACCGGGCTGGGTGAGTAGCCTACTCTACTAATGACAGGTGAAGTCAGCAAAGGGAAGATGATGAGCAAGTTTTTTTTTGTATTTTACTGTTATAACTTAGCTCCTAATCTAAACGAATTGACCGATTTTCTTTGAAAGATGACGTTATAACCCCCGCGCCGTCCTGCCGTTGAGCAACGCCGGCCGGCTTAGATACATTTCGTACAAATTTTAAAACAAAAAACGGGATGTGAATAGAAGAAGAAATGGTTGGACAAAATTCGTTCCAAATTTTCCGCAAAAAACAGAAATTTTCGCGAAAATTTTTCGGTGATGGTTTTTAGCTATTTTGCAGAATGTCAGTGTCGAAAGGCAAAACATATATTGAGCTACTACGACCCTTTTGTTCATAATTGAGTAGTTTTTTTGCCAAGGGAAACAAAAGCTTAAATTTACAAACAGAAAGTTGCATTTCTTTTGCATTCAATTGACATTAACACATGATCTTAAATTACTAAAAAAACGTATGTCCAGATCAAAACGCAAGATAAATGAAAAGTTCTCCAAATCTAAATAAAGTCTTTTTTCCTTGTCTTGATTCGGAAGTTTCTCATGCTTAGACCATACACTCTATAGACGGAGTACTTATGACGTCACAGCACTTTTGAAGGAGATACAAACATGTGAGTTCCTACAATAGGTTACTTTAACGCATTCTCTTTCGGCGTAACCCATTTTTTGTTGTCACGATTTTGATTTCGTGACAAACAAAGCGATTGATCTGCAGCTTCTGTCAGTCATTACGGTTTTTAAGGTTTTGTTCATAAAGTGTATTCGTTTTTGTGGTGAATTTGTGAGAAAAGAGACTCTATTAGTTAAGTTGTTGTACAGCTTTTGTACAGTAAGGTATGGTTGGGTGCAGGGTTGGGTATTGCTATCTAAAAGGGGCACGCTCCTGGCTCCGTCTATAGAGTGTCTAAGTTCTCATGAGATAAAGGTCTCATTGCGTAAGTTAGAGCAGCTGAGTTCGTTAAGTTTTTCTGACAATTGTTTATATCTATGTAGCAAGGAAGGAAGTATGCCTAGAAAGAGTTGGCTGCACATTCTAAAATTTTCTTTCATCTCTAATATAAAATATTGTTTCAGAACTCGGCGACGCCTGCCAAGCCACCCAGGAGTGCACGGAGACTGAGAACACCATCTGTGAGGACGGCAGGTGCTCCTGTGACCCCGTAGGGTATCGGGAGGTGGACGGGACTTGCGCTCCAAGTGAGTAGTGTAGAGGTTCTATACCTCTCACGTTAACCATCTACGTAAAATGTGCCTTTTGCTAAAAATCGTTCGCAGCTTTATTAGGTGCGGAAACACAATTTTTCTTATTTATTTTATTAATTTAGGAAATCTTACAGCATTACATTAGGGTAAATATTCTTTAATACATTGCATTCGCAAATTAAAAGATTTCTCATTAAAACTTTTTCAATCTTAAAATGTGACGCATTACATTCCGTGGCTTCGGCCGCGTAGATTTCTCTATGAGTTGAAATAAAAGTGATTCTCTGCATTTTGCTGGGCCCCGATTCTGTAACTTCAGTTGTGTGTCGATGGAATGGTCGCCATTTTATCCGTTCAGTTGGCCAAATTGAGAACTATTCAAATTTCATACTTCTAATGACGACTGCTTTGACTGGTGGCGCCACTGCCAACTGAATTTTAAGTTGCTGTTAGTTTGCAAGTTAAAGTTCGGATGGCGGTGGCGCTGCTGGTCGGGGTTGTCAGCAAGTATATGAAAATTAAATAGTTCTCAATTTCGCCAAAAGAACAGCGACATACACATAAACCCACGATACACACTGACACACACACACACACGCGACACTCATAGGTATTCTCAGTCACACCCTAATTATGTTTTTTTTTCTTTTTATTTAAATTATCATTAAGTACTTTACTGTCTGAACTCATGAACATTCTTAAAATAAGTAAAAGCTGTTTATAAAAAAAATATCATTAATCTAAGTAGTTGTACACTTCCTAGTTTAGTTTACTCACCTGATGTATGTGACACCTAAAGGAAGAGCGGTGCCTTTTAACACAAGTTTTAAAAAAACTTAAAAGGAGACTCCAGCCCCCGTGTCAATAATGTAAACTGTTTTTTGGTGAAAATAAAGATTTATTTATTTTTATTTTTTTATTTTTACAACTGAAGTTACAGAATCGGGGCCCAGAGGGTTATTAGATAAGATGTGATGTAAGTATGGTGAGAGGTTGTCCGTCCACAATACAGCAAAACGATGTCGTCACATTAACTAGTTTCTACAGCTTGCTTGAAAAGAGCAGGCAACTGGCACATTCAAATTTTTTCTGTTACTCCCAGTCCAGTGTGGAGGAATATCACAAAATGCATGGCACATAGTCGGAAAAGCTATAAAAAGCTAGAATCAATTGGGTTATGCATGTCCCTATTATATTTAGATGATGTTTTCGTTTGTGGTTATCTGCTAATATGCGTTGTTGGGATTGAAGTCTAGTTTGGCTACGACGTAGCATAGTGCTACGAATCTCATTCAGAAAAGTCAGTGTTATGTTTTAATTTAGTATTAACACAATACAATACAATACAATACTCTTTATTGCACACAAAAAAACATAAAACATAACATCAAACAAAAACAAATGTTCATGATGTAGTGTACAATCCGGCGGCCTTATTGCTATAGAGCAATAATAAACGTTTACCTGCGTGTATGATATTCAAAAACAATTTTTGTGATAGAAAAATGCTCGTCGCGAATGGGACTTGAACCCACGACCCCAGGATTAGATCTGGTGCTCTAACCAACTGAGCTATCGTGCCTTCAGGTCAAGTGGCGAAATTTCTCATTCCCTTACTAAGCACATTACGTCGTGCGTGTAGGTACTACGCCGTGGGTCAAGTCCTGGGTTCGTGGGGTCTTTCCCTAAAATTATTTATGTAATGTTATGTCCTCAGTAATCGGCGGTGCGTGCGCAGAGGACTCTGACTGCGTGATAGAACACACAGTGTGCTCTGACGTCACAGGGTCGTTGACCTGTCAGTGTGGGGGGGAGTTCGTCAGATATGAGGACTCGTGCTGGCCCAGTGAGTACATAGATAACAGATTTATACACTTCAATGACATAATATAACTATAACACACAACAAAACAATATAATTCCAATTCGCATACGAATTGAGAAGATTTGTATGAGATTCTCATGCGAATCTTGTCAATTCGTATGCGAATTGGAATTCTATCGTTTCAAAAATATGTCTCCTGACAGAATATCAGCGCTTCAGGTAAAACTGTAGCATTATGCTGAGCCAGCGCCGATGTCGTCTGTGCGACACAGGCAGCACTTTGTTTTGTGTTTCTGTTATCGTATCTTTGTTTTTTTTTATGTCTGCATCTGTGTTTCTTAAGTGACATCTTTATTGTACCGAAATATATTTTTTTAACTTATTCTCATTTCATGCAGGTGGCCCTTAAAGTTTGTGAAATTGTTATATTATATTATATTGCTTTCTACAATTTTCCAGTGATATAAAAATACTCGTATAAGATTGAAATACACGGCGATAATTAAAAAAACAATTAAATAGAATTATTTGATGTGTAAAAAGTACATTGTATTATTATTGTATTCATCATAAAAGTAGCAATAAGTAATTTTTTTAGCATCCACAGACTTTATGTCCGTGCCCTTGTAAGATTAAGTTAAATAGATAAAAAAAGCAAGTATTAGCAATAACTAACTTCCCCCCTTCCTGCCCCCAGCGGTGTCAGGCCTGGAGTCGGCTTGCAACGTGACGGCGCAGTGCCAGCAGGCGCTCGGTGACAACAGCGCGTGCGCGGGCGGACGGTGCGCCTGCGCCAGCGGACACCACCACCGCGACGGGGGGTGCTGGCCCGTTACTGGTACGTACTGTTGCGTAGCTCAGAGGAGCTGGTAAAGGGGTCGAGGTGGTGAAGACCAGCCGGGCTGTGATGATCGCAACGACATAGTATCTATCACTATCAATCACGCGTTATCTCGTGGTCACGTGACGCTTTCTCGTAATCTCATTGGTCGAAACAGTCACGTGACCACGAGATAACGCGTGAGATAATAATAGGTAGGTCTGTACCTATGAAATTGCCGTTTTTCATACAATATTTTTGGAAAACTGAATTTTCCATACTAACGTTTTTTGGATTTTTCTTGGGAATGCGAAATCCAAATTTAGCAAAATTTTGTGGGAAGGTTTGGACAACATTAAATTAATTTTCATCATACTTACTTTATTGAAAGTTGTAACTGTAACAACGGTACAGTAAAAATAAGCAATGAAACGGGCAACGGATGAAACGAGCTATTTTGAGCTACTTTTTCAGCAAATAAATCTAAAGTAAATATGTATTAATTTGACTTAATATCTCCGTTATATGGCCAAGGTTTTAATTAAAAATCAATTTTAGTAATAGCTGTTCAATAAAGACGTTTTTCAACACATTTGCTCATAAAGTGGGTCTTATGTCATTGTTTTAAGGTTCATAACGATATGTATTACCCAGCCCGTGCGTAGTAAAAGTAAAACACTAGTATGTACGTAATGGTATTTTTTTCTAAATTTCAGCAAAGTGATAAGATCTTATTTTTAATTTAAAATTAAGTGTAAATATTAAACTATTCGTAATTTAAAAAAAAATCCACTTAATTATTTAAATTTAACAGAAAATTATCATTTATTTATGCTAAAACGGTAAAAATATAATACTTAGTTCAGTATTTTTTATTATTTGTCTGTATGGCATGCTTGTCAATGTGAATTTCATTTTCCGAGACGCAACATGCAAGTGATAGCTTGTTGCCGTCAATATCAAAGGAAAATTTATATTTCTTTCTTTCCTCGCAAATGTGTTGAAAAACGTCGTATGACACGCGTGCGCATTGGATATGATATTCTCGGCTTCGTCGGCATCGGCTTCTAAACTCGCCTCTAATGTAATATCCAACTTAGCACACTTTTATCATAATGTACAGTCAACGGCACATCAGGTTACCACTAACTGTCAAATTTCCCCAATAGATAGTAAACCCTAATGCTTTGAGATAAAATTGGAAATCGATTGAAGAAATTTGACAGTTTTGGATAGCATGATGTGCTGTTGTCCCTATACAATTATGAAGGAGTAAGGGCATTTTGGTTTAAGTATTTTGATAAATCTACTGGCCATTGTTAAGACCGGACGTTTTGGAAACTATTTATTTTGATTTTCTACACAATGTTGCTTCTTCTAAAGTGTATGGCGATGGCGAACTTATCTAACCCTGGTGTCAGAGTTTTCAAACCGCACAATGGCCTCTGACTTGGTTTTAATGACTGTAGTCAATCGACTTGCCATTGTTAAGACCGGACATTTCGTAACTATTTATAATAATAATAATAAACACTACACACTCAAAGGCCCACACTAAGGTTTTCCTTTGTGTCGTGAGTCCCTTGAAATATACATAAAGACGAACACAAACATCCAAGGCCCGAGAACAAACATCTGCTTTTTTCACAAATATTTGCCCCGGCTGGGAATCGAACCCAGGACGCGTCGATCAAGAAGCAGCGCCGCCACCACCCGACCAAACCAGCCGTCGGTTATTTTGATCTTCTTCACAATGCTGTTGTGTCCCCAGGTGTATTCGAATCCTGCACTCGCTCCAGCCAGTACTTTCTCTTTTAGTCACCCTACTCTTGACCCTTTAGGAGCGGATTTTCAAAGAATCGCGAAACACGTGTCCGTTTATTTGATTTAAGGTATATCTTGACGAAGTTTTGAGTCAAAATGACCAAAAAAAGTTTTCTTCATACAAACTTCAAACCCCCATAGAGGGTGAGTTTCGAAAAATCCTTTCTTAGTGCTACCCTAGACTTTATAAGAAACCTACGTGCCAAATTTGAAATCTCTAGACCCAGCGGTTTGGGCTGTGCGTGGATATGTCAGTCAGTCACCAGTCAGTTTCTTCTTTTATACTATACTAGCTGATGCACGCAACTTCGTTTGCGTGTTAATTTTTTCTTTTGAACTGATTACACTTTATTGACGGTGCATTAATGGACCTTCATTTAGTTTATTAAATATTGATTTAGTTTAGGATTTAGATTTTTACATATAAATGTTTTTTCCCGCTAACCCCCGTTCCCATGGGAATTTTGCAATATCCTGTTGCAACTAGGTAAGCTTTAAATTTACTAAGGTACCTGCATGCCAAATTTCAAGCGTCTAACTTAAGCGGTTTAGATTTTTCATACAAAAGGATTTTCCCGCTAATTCCAGTTCCCGTGGGAATTTCGGGAATTCCTTTCTTAGTGCACCTCTACAGTACCTAAGCTACGTCCCTTCCAAATTTCAAGTGCCTATATTTAGCTGTTTAGGCTGTGCGTTGATATGTCAGTCAGTCAGTTTCTCCTTTTATATATTTAGATTTAAAGATAACTTACCAATGCTGATTTGTCCCCAGGTCTGTTTGAGTCCTGCACTCGCTCCAGCCAGTGCTTCCTGGCTGACCAGCTGTCAGAGCGCGTGGTCTGCCGAAACAGTCTCTGCCAGTGCGAGTTCCACTACCCTTATGATGAACGGCTTCTGACGTGCAGTGAGTATTTGCTTATTTTGATATTTAGTTCCTTCAACGCTGGACTGGAAGTGAAAGAAAAACTTGAATGTGCCAGCTGCCTACTCTTCCCAGGCATACTGTAAAAATCAGTAAGTGGGACGTGAGGGGCTTGCTGTGTCATGGGCGAAAGGCTGACCACCTCTCACCATTACACAACATGTTCCATCTAATAACCCTCACCATTTGTGTCAAACGTGGCATTGGGTGGTTTTCTGGAACCACTGATGCTCTGCCTACCCCGTTGGGGATTGCGGGCGTGAGCGTATGTATGTATGTATTTTCATTTTATTCGTTTATGAAATCTATCTATAATATAGTAAAAATATAACTGGTCGCTGTCTGTACATGGAAGATATATGAGAAAAAACTGTTTGTTTATGCGTTCAATCTCAGAAACTGCTTAACCGTTTGCGTGCGGTCTTCACTAATTATTGTGGTAAGCTTAACTTATTTAGTGTTTAATTTATTTAAATCAGTTTATTTATAAAAAAGTTAAATTAATTTAAAGAATCACGTTGGACGTGTGTTGGATCAAGCATAACGCCATAATTGAAATTGAAATTGAAATCATTTATTGTCAGTTACTAGCCCCATAGTTAGGGAATCCAATCCCGCATCAAAATCGTGATCCCGCACGCCTGCGGGATTGAGGTCATCAATCCCGCGCATCCTGCGGGATTTGCGGGATTAAGATTTTTTGAAATTTTATTTGTTTTAAGCCCATTTATTAGTCTTAAAAAATGTTTCCATACTTCACTTGAACTTTTAAACTCTTTATAAACTAAACTCACGCTCGTTTTTAATAATAACCAAAGGAATTTTTCACTCGCTTAACTTACTATAAGAACTTTTACAACAAAAATAATTGTACCTTTGTATCGTACCTTTTCACATAACAATTAAGACACAAATGACACAATAACTTTCTCTAACAATAATTAATTGACGGAATATGTGTGTATTTTTAATATATTTTTTACTTTAAACACGGGTACTTTAAACGGCCACCATTTTGGCGCGATTAACGTGACAGTTCACGACTATTTTGTGGATTTTAATATATTTTGACTAAAGTTTTCACTAATTTCACTAACTTTGACGTCATATTGACTCTTACCAATAGCAACGCATTTCGGATATTTAAATTTCCGCAGTTTTTAAAAATTTATTTCAGACTCAAAAATAAGTTATAATCAAAAATATTCAAATAGACATTATTGTGATGTGAAGCTATTTTAAAAAATGACTGATATCTGTATTACAAGTATATTGTTCGATTGTTCTATTTCAATACCTACAGGATTCACACAATACAAAATAGTAATTAAAACCATATTTAGTTGTAAAATAAAGACTGAAAACAACATTATTTTCATAAAAAACTCCATAGAAAAGTCACGTATTCACTTGGAAAAGTCTTAAAAAACTTATTAATGGGGCTTTACTGTCTAATAAATAATCAGAGCATCGTCTGAGCCCATTTTACAAACTGTTAGTTCTTAATAAAAAAAAACATCCAACGCGGGATCCCGCACGACTAATCCCGCATTTTCGATCCCACAAATAGGGTGCCGTATCCCGCGTTTGCGGGAATGGATTCCCTACCCATAGTCACAATACAAATATGATATAATATTATTAAAATTAAATAAGAACTCAAATTAAATTATAAATATTTTTTAATTAAATTAAATTAAAATCACATACTTACTAATTATCAAATAAAATAAAAATAAAATTAAATCAAAACATTAAATTACCAATATTTATCAAATAAATAAAATTAACTTAAATTAAAAATCTAAATTTATACATAGTTACGAAACATGCAGATGCACCCAGTGAGCGACAAATGGCCATAACATAACGCAAACGAAGTTGCGGGAATCCGCTAATTTTTAATTTTTAATTAGTATAAAACAAAGTCGCTTCCCGCTGTCTGTCTGTCCCTATGTATGCTTAGATCTTTAAAACTACGCAACGGATTTTGATGCGGTTTCTTTTAATAGATAGAGTGATTCAAGAGGAAGGTTTATATGTATAATACATGCACAATATAGTAGAGGAACACTGAAAATTTTAGAGGTTTCTAATGTGATGTCGTAAATAAACACATTTTTTTACACTTACATTGCAAACGCTGCCTGAACCCTATGAGATAGATCAACATAATGTACTACAGTATTGTGCACCTTGAAAAGGTCTACAGAAAAGTTCGCGATGGTATATGTCTATCTCTTAGGGGTAACCCACAATAACCATTTTTTTCCTTTACTTTTTACAAGAAATAATGACTTATTTACGAAGCGATTTTAAGCAATACAGCATTAATCCTTATCCAATTAAGTACTTTAAATAAATTGTGCATTCAATATAGATCAACATTGCCCTAAACAGCATGTAATTTAAATTAATATTTTCGAAGATATGGCAGATTTAAAATGCAGGGACAAAGCGGTTGACCGATTTTGATGAACTTTGGTACTAAGATTAGACCTTGGTAAAGGGTATAGGTTACATTTTATCTCACAGCTGGGCACAATGTAAACTGTAGTCCACGCGGGCGAAGCCGCGGGCGGAAAGCTAGTTACATAATAAAAATCATGCTACCTTTAGACAGAACTTTCTCGTTCCTATGTATAGATGGCGTTGCTTGTCAAGGAAATTGTAGAAATGCAAGTGATATTGAAATCTATGCGTTTAGACACCATGTAGTTACTAGATCAATTGCGTGTTTTGTTGTCGTCATTCTTCTGTAAATGGTATCCTTAGAAGTGGTTTCTTTTTGTTTCAGCTTCATCATCAGCTACGAAGCTAACGACGAGTTTACTGCTGCTGGCAATCGGTTACATTTTGACATAAATATATACTTTAGAACATTTTTCGCAATTTTTTTTCGTTGGATTTTTTGTGTACATAAACACTAAAATTAAAAATGTTGTAAGTATGACCCCTGACTTTAATCCCTACTAATATTACAAATGCGAAAGTAATCTGTCTGTCTGTCTGTTACGCTTTCACGCCTAAACAACGAAACCGATTTTGTTGAAATTTGGTACGGAGATAAATTAGACTTTAGAAGGACATAGGCTACATTTTACCCTACAGCTGGGCACGATATAACTTGTAGTCCACATGGGCGGAGCCGCGGGTGGGGCCGCGGGCGGAAAGCTAGTCGCTTATAACTCAAAACTTCTGAACAGTATAGCTAAGCAATATTTCGATTATTATTATTATTTTATTACGGTTCACAAACGGGATATCATTCAAATATAAGTATGTATAATACTCATAAAAACTTAACTGAAGTACCTACATGCGAATAAGAATGAATCCTAAAGAAGTGAACACAGCATGCGTGAAAGAGAAAGGTGCTATTCCGTATTTGGGTTAAAATTATAACATAAAAAATAAAATAAAGAATAAACATATAAAAGTAATTAAAACTAGCTAGATGGATGTGTAGTAAGACTTAACTGCTTTCCTAGCGGAGACCACAGAACCAGAGAAAATATCAATGTTTTTTCCGATAGCATTGTAAAGTTTGCACATACGATAAATAGGCGCGTGTAGACCGAGACACAGAATAAATAATAGTACTAACGTACAGAAGTCTCACTCCCTAACAAAAGTCAACTTTAGGCATAAAAATTTGCCTACTATTGCGAGCGGCACAAGAGAAATTGAAACTTATAGTGGGCCGCTAGCGTTCATATTCTATTGCGCACCGCCGATTCGATGCCGCGTTCGCGACGAGAGCTCAGGGTTAACTAACACTCGCCGCCGATTTAGAGGTAAAATTATTATTGAAATTAATTAAGTAAGATAACACTGCTTATTAAATCTAGAGTAACTTTAGTTAGGAAGTGTAATAAGTAAAAACACAAGTTAACATAACCAACCATGTTATTTGATACCTAGCTTACATACCTACTAACTACAGCCACCTATAGACTATTGTGATAGCCAAACGTGTTTCTGTCTGGTTTTAAAATTGTTGATAAGTAGGTAAACTTATTATTTTGTTCAACGCGCGACCAACGCGGTACACGCGCGCGCGGCGTGCAGTGTTGCCACATGAAGTAGACCTGAAATCGTATTTTCATTACAAAAATCCGTATAAAATCCATATTTCTGTTTTTATTGAAATCCCGTATAAATATCCCGTATTTTGATTGAAATTCCGTATGAATTCAGTATAAAAATTAAACGTAACATTTTTGAGTCAAGATTTAAATCAAAAGAGGGTGATTTCCTCAAAAGTTTTTTTAGTAGAAGCGGGTCCGTTATTGTCGAGGTACATAATTTATTTCTTGGTTTCGTCTTCATTGAAGAAATGTTGCTGTACTGCCGCACTACAGTGGAGCAAACTCACCAGAGTTGTGACGAAATTAGTCAAAATTAGGTAAGGAAGGCTCGAGAACGGGGTCCTTTTGAAGCTTATTCTGTGTTTAGATTAAATCCGTAATCTTGATTCATCCGTATTGAACTTGCAAAATCCGTACAAATACGGACAAATCCGTATATATGGCAACACTGGCGGCGAGTAACAACCGGCGCTCGCTGGCATACTCAGTATGCCCGCCGCGCGAACATGCCTAAACTGCGGAGTGACACCCCCCGACCGAGATTCGTTTGGCACGGAGATGTCGGCTTTCAAACCAAAAAAAACAAAATCGGTTCATTGGTATTGGAGCGACGGTTCCACAGACAGATACAGATGTCAAACTAATAGCTGCCCTCTTTTTGCGTCAAGGTTTAAAAAATAGTTTCAAGTTAAAAGACCGTATTCAGAACCTAATCAATTCCTGTTTCGCGAAGTCGACCAAAGTATTCTCCACATGATAAACGGTTTCGACCTCCTTGCCCTCTTCCCCCCTTCACCGGGGGGTTTGAGCATTTGGGCCCCCCCCCCCAAATGCCAGGAGGATCACGCACAGGCAAAGCGCTGAGGGCTAACACGCAACCAAGTAGGTAGCGGCCTTCGAGTCATTTACCTATTAATATTTTTCGTGTTCTTTTTCGAAAAACACGAAAAATATACTTCCACGCTGGACTGGGAAAGAAAAATATAGAATCTGCCAGCTGCCAACTCTTCCCAGGCATACTGTAGAAGCTACTAAGTGGGACGCGAGGGTTTTGCTGTATTGTGGGCTTTGCTGACAACCTCTCACCACTAAAATAATATATTAAAAAAATAAACGCTTCACACTCAAAGGCCCACGTGTCGTGGGTCCCTCGGAACACACAAAGACAGACACAAACACCCATGACCCGAGAACAAACATCTGCTTTTTACACAAATATTTGCTCCGACTGGGAATCGAACCCAGGACCCGCCGATCAAGAGGCAGCGTCACTACCACTCGACCAAACCGGACATCTTTACCACTATACTCGTGTTCCATCTAATAACCCTGAGAATGTATATCAAACGTGGCGTGAAGTGGTTTGAGAACCATAATATGATGCTCTGCCTATCCCGATAGGGATATTAGGCCTGATTGTATGTAGGTATGTATACGTAGAATAGAATATAAAAAATCTTTATCTTATAGGACATTCAGGATGCCACTTAAAACAAGTCAAGATTACTATGAAATACATACAAACTCATATTCTCTACCTTCTGTTCAAGATCCTACGCAGTGATTCTTCTCCAGAATATCTGCGCCAAAGCTTTAATTTTTCACGTCCTATTGATAAACCATGTCGTTCTCATATAAGATCTATTGTTTCTATACCTCCTCACCATACTGAATTCTTCTCCTATTCTTTCACTGTGCATGCAGCGAGGCTGTGGAATTCGCTTTCTCACGATGTCCGAGACAGCAACTCTCTAGGCATTTACAAAAAACGCCTAAAAGAGCACTACCTTTTCATTGCCCATCCATAGTACTTATTTTTTATATATGTATTATATGTATTTGTTTATATATATGTATTTATTAGCACTAGGTTTATAAAATTTTATATATATTTAGCTGGAGTAATATGTAGTATTTAAGTAATAATTAGCATTCAATTTGTTACATCTGTTTCTCTCCTATAGTACACGTCTATCTTCCTTTATTCCTGCTCTATCCTATCAACAGGTCTGCTGGTAGAAATTTCTTTTTAGAAATAAGCGGAACCTTTTTGTATGTACTGTCTTAAATTATGTCTGTAATTTATGTCCTGTGTGTACATAAACGTTATTATTATAAACATACATCAAAGGATTTAAATACATACATACGCATTCGTTCTATGGACCCTACTGACTCTACGCCTATTCGCAAAGGTGCAGTCTTCCTCAGAGAAGAATAGGCAAGAAATTCTGAGAGAACACTGAGTAGATCCTATAAGGATTTTTCTTTTGAGGTACGGATCCCTAAAAATGGGTTTGCTCTACCTCAGGGGCAATTTCGCAATTTGACTTAAAGGCACGATAGCTAAGTTGGTAAAAGGGTTGCGGGTTCAGATCCTATTCGCGCTGGACATCTTTACCTAAAAATTCTCTGTGCATTTTTTTAATTGTTCAGCGTAAGGTTATTTGGCCGACGGCCTACAAGGAATCAATTCTAACTCAAGTCGAATTTTTAATTTAAAATTCCTCACTAATCAAATCAGTTTATTCGTAAATGGCACGCATACATACATACAAGGTAGTTAGGCTTTCTTGTAAGGGCAGCGTATGACCTTTGGCATAACACGACATACTCCTTTGCATTCACTCTAAATTAGAAAAAAAGAAACGGCTACCGCACTGGCCACTAGAAATTCAGCCTTGGTATTCGTTTTTTGGATAAAGAATGCTGCTCAGACTTTATAAATTCGCTATATAAAACTTAATGCCTGTCTTGTAAACTTTATTTTTGTTTATTTAAATTGTGTGATTTAAAGATGTGAATCAACTTTCAAATATGAACAAATTTCTTGAAGGAACATATGTTTTTGCCGTGTGGTGATCGGTAGAGAATAACACCACACCATCTCTTTCCGTGGGTGTCGTAAGAGGCGACTAAGGAAACACAAATGAGACCTGCCTCCTAGTAATCCATCCCAGGCGATCCACTTCATTTTTTTTTCTGAATCTGAGGTGTCGTCCTATAGTCTCATGCGGTGTGGTAGGCTCTGTAAAGGGCCGTCTGGTTCGCGACTACCCTTCTACCGAAGTCCGACGCGAAACAGCTTGCTGTGTTCCGTCGGTGCGTAGGAGTACCAGTGCCTTTACAGGCATTTTCTGGGTTAACTCGCTCCATCGTTGACCTTCATGGTCAAGATTGAGGTCAAGAGTTAACCCATCTTATACTAAAAAAAAACGGTGAGAATATGAAAAAAAAACATTCCTAATTCCATACAACTTGGGTGATCGATCAGTTGATTTGCCTCTGGGTGGGAAGTCGGTTTTTTTTGTAAATTCTCTCGAAAAGTATAGAGTTTCATTAACTTAACTAGTTAATTTAAGGTCATAATTTAAATATGTAAAAAGAAACGAAATATATTGTGCTAGTATGTAAAAAAAAGACTAATACAACCTACTAAATTGAACAACAAAGAAAACTTCCAAGCTAGACTGGGTATGAAAAAAAATTTTTTTCCAGCTGCTGACTCTTCCCAGGCATACTGTAGAAACCAATAAGTGGGACTCGGGGGTTTTTGCTGCATTGTAGACAAAAGGTGATACCCCATCACCACTATACTCATATTCCATCTAAAAACCCTAAAAATAAATGTCAAATGTGGTATCAAGTGGTTCCAGAACCATATGACGTTCTGCCTACCCCGAAAGAGATTATAAGCGTGCGCGTATAGATGGATGGAAAAAACGTGGACCAGAGCGTGGTGCTAAACACCCTTTACTCTTGGAAGGAAGGCCATTTGTCCTTGGTGGAGACGTATATGGGCTGAAGAGTATAAAAAAAATTTCATTCCGTATAGATTTCGTAATTGATTGATTGCCTTATTAGCACGAAAAGTTTTTTCTTTGAGAATTTCATAAGCAGATTGGCATCTTAAAATTTTGATAATTAAGTAATTTAAAGTCGAAGAAAATAAATTTGCAGAAAAAACCGCAGGAAAGAGCTAGTTAAGTATGTTTTATTTTTTTATCTTGAGCATCGCGTTTCGTGCCGGCCTATGCTCCGTGCGTGTTTGCCCTTTGACGATCGAATTCGAATTTCGAACGAACGACATTTAGAAGAAAACACGAAAACGCGGCAAAGGTTAGGTTTGGGGAAGTTCTACTTTTAAATTGAATGAGTCTAGCTTTTTTTTAAAGTTTAATTTTCCCGAACAGGCGAAGGAATCTATGTCTATATACAGCCGGTTGTCTTCGGTGTATTTTTTCTTTGTCAGCTCTATAAACTTTGAACTTTTTAAAGATTTAAATGTAAGAGTCCTTATTTCATTTTAAAAAATGGACCGTAGCAAAATGCTATAACCTTCAGAGATAGATAAAATTATAGAGATTGAGTTTTTCACGAATAAGTTTACATGAAACAGCTAGTATACTACGCTATACTACGTAGTGTGACCTGCTATGCTACTCTAGCATATAAGCAATGAAACCTCTCTTAAGAGAGTATAGACTTCAGAATCAACACAAGGAAAATTAACCCTCTTTTTATTTATAGAAGTTTTCATTTCTCTTGAGTTTGTATTTGAACATGCGTCTTTTTAGCAATAGGGATGTTGACTATTTTTTTATTGTTTATCTTAAAAAGGAACTGAATCCAAAACCCAAAACCGAAATAATTTTTGAAAACTATTGAGAAATAAAAAAGTTACAAGCTATTAATTTTAGTAGAGGGGGAAACTGTCAAACAACGAAAAAGAGATGCACTTACTGGCACGTGACGTCACCGCCATTTGTTCGCGTAGGTAAAAACGAGATAGCTAGCTCTCCCCACAAAACGAGATAGCTAGTCCTTTCGTTAATATAAATGCTACTAACTTGTTCATTTATAAACCAATTTTAATGCTGTTTTCGGATATTAATATATTTCTATACAATAATTCATAAAATCAAACACTGTCAACATCCCTATTCAAGATCATTTGTCAACGTTAAACGAATGCAAAGGAAATGCAAACGTCTACAGTTTCATTTAAGGTTGTGTTTCCCTTGGCAATACTCTTAAAATACGCTTAACTCTTAAAATAAAGTCTCAGCGTATTTTAATACGAAATTAAGTGAGGATGGATTTTTGTTACTTCTTCACGCAATTAAAATGACTGAACGTATTTTGATGAACATCTATATATATCTATATACTATTTATAAAGAGGAAAGATTTGATTGTTTGTTTGTATTGAATGAATAGGCTCCAAAACTACGGGACCGATTTGAAAAATTCTTTCACTATAAGAAAGCTACATTATCCCCAATGGACATAGGCTACATAATTTTCGCGAATTCCCACGGGAACGAAGTCCCGAGCGGAATGCTAGTACACACCTCTCACTACCTCTACATTCATAATTCGCTTCATACATGCTCTTCGGATTCAGGTACTCCTAATATGGCCTAAGCTTTTCTCAGTACACTCAAGAGCACGTCAAGCTTGACACTTTGGACTTTGGACCGGCCCTGCATTGTATGGTGCGCAGTATAAATAAGAGCTCAGCTTAAACTGGTAATGTCAAGCGTGACGTGCTCTTGACTGTACATTTTGAAGAAGCTTTGTAGTAACATAGCTTGAACATGAGAATAACACAAAGGCTACATAATTTTCATAATTTTCTTAAAACGAAGTCCCGAGAGAAAAGTAAATCTGAAATATATTTTTTTATATCTAAAGTTTAATTTTCTCATTTAATTTCAATTGTATTGTAGTCTAGTGTACAGAAAATTAATTAAATAGAAACCAATTTACTGAAAGCGTCGTTTGGCGGGAGAACGACAGCTTGGGCGGCCATCTTGTTTACTCGGCTAACATGACATGGCTGTTCTATTGAAATGTCAAGTGTGTTTTAGTCGATTATTTGTATATACAGTCTTAGGGTCTGCTCCGATGTTATCATAACCTAAATGTGTCATTTTTAATGACTATTCTTTAAGCCCCGACAAAAAAGTGGGGTGTCATAAGTTTGACGTATGAATCTGTGTGTCTGACTGTACATTGTAGCTCCTAAACGAATGAGCTGATTTCTAAGCGATTTTTTCGTTTGAAAGCTGACGTGATTGAGATGGTTCTTAGCTTTATTCGATCAAAATCGGTTCAGCCGTTTAAAAGTTATAAGCAATCGAATGTCGGGGTTATGCAGTTGTTTTTTAATTTTACGACTGCAGCTATACAGCTATACAGCTTGTGTATATACATACACAAGGACGTAATCTATTGATTAGATTAAAAATTTCAGACAGCTGATGGGTTTCCATGTCTTGAAAGACCTTTGAAGTCAAGACCTAATACGGGAAAATAGAAGTCGTAACGTATAGCGGGCATTACTGATACGGGAAATATTTGACTCGTATAGCACTGGTAGTAAGTTTTGTTTTTCTCGCTGCCGCATTGAGATTGTTAAACCATCGCGCGATTCTTGTACACCCGTGTGTGCACGACTTGTATCGCACGCGCCGTAAACAGGCGCGATGCCTACTGTTTTTTTCTTCAAAAAAAAGCATTACTTGTTTTTGAGTAGAGTTAATAAATTACTTTGGATTTATTTACCGATGGAAACGAAGTCCAAATTCAGCTTGTTTTATTTTTTGTCTCAATGTCCATTAAAAAATCTTTGTAATACACAAAAAAAATGTGTTTTGCTGTATCATGGGCAAAAGGCTGACAACTTATCACCACTATACTTATGTTCCATCGAATATAAAATGTCATTTGGCCAACACTAACTTCTTTTTTTAATTTATTTACTGTTCGGGCCACACAAATTATGTGGAACAGACTGCTGAGACCTATTCAAGAAAGCCCTTCTATTCACTCTTAAAAAAATATTGAAAGAACACTTTCTTTCGAGACTATTGAGCATGTAATATATGTATTATATAATATGTATATGTATTTTATATTTATGTATTTATTTTATTGTAATAACTATAGTTTTATTATTGTTGTATTTATTAAGTATTATTATTAGTTTTGTCTGTAAACTCTGTGCGCAAATCTCTCTACCCTTTCTACTTATACTGTTTCTCACTAGTTAAGTTGGTTAGAAGAGATCTCTTTTAGAGATAAGCTCGCCTTTGGACACTTTTTTTCTAATCTTATATATAAAAATGAATCACTAAATCTGTTGGTAAGCGCAAAACTCGAGAACGGCTGGACCGATTTGGATGATTCTTTTTTTGTTGTGTTCCTTATTGTCAGGAGAAGGTTCTTATGAAAGAAAAAACTAAAAAAGTGCCACGGGAGTTGATAATAATAATGTTTGTGCAATAAAGAATGTATACAGGGCTTTAGGTAAATCACTTTCAACCTCTCGGGTGGTAAACTCCATGAAACTGAACAACTTTCCTAAGGAACAAAGGTCGAAGAATGAAAAAAAAAATTGACTTCCCATTCAAAATGCGCTATCAGCTGACGCAGTTTGTATGGGAACTAAAAAAAATGTTCCTATTCCGACCTTTGTTCCTTGGGAAAGTTGTTCGATTTCATGGACTGATTTACCACCCGAGAGGTTGAAAGTGATTTACCTAAAGCCCTGTATATAACCCTCAGAATTAATGTCGAGTGTGGCGTCTAGTGGTCCCAGAACCTTATGGTGCTCTACCTACCCCAACAGAGATTAAAGGCGTGATATTATGGATAGAACTACACTGCTACTAAAAATAAAGTACACTGATATTAGCGAAGTGTTTTCGCTACAACTAAAATCATTTCTTTACCGCACGCAGTGCCGTAAGGGTGCTATTACACGGTGATAGGTGTAAAGTGGCAGATTGAGGCCGTGGGCCTATTACCGACATGCAAACTCGAGGAATAACGGATAATATAGTCTAAGAGCTCTCGGCCTTTATGCTGAGCCAAAACCTATTCAATACAAAAAATACAAAATTCTATCTTTTTTAAATACTCGTACATTTTTTAAATACTCGTAGTAAGTATCTCCTACCAAAAGTGAGTAATAAATATGGAATGAGACAGGACAAATATCTTGTTCCGGAAATAATTAACGATTTGCCCAGGGAACTGCAGGAAATGTATGTGGGTGGAGGTAATTGTAGGAGCAGAATTAAAAAGTATTACACACATTGTAAGTAAAAAATATTGTAAAAATATGAACGACTCACCTGTTACCCAGATAAACCAACATGGTTTTCGTGGAACAGTTCTTGTAATAATAGTATAAGTGATTTTTGATAAGTAAATAAAAAAAAATTAAAAAAAAAATTGGTTGGAGTCTTCTTTTAAGCTCCACTTTCTAAAGGTTTTACCATAGTATAAACCTTTTTATACTATGGTTTTACTCTCATGTGATAGATAGATAGATAAAACGTTTATTTGTCTGCACAGACACAAACATATACACAATCATTACCACATATTACAAATGCATATTACAAATGCAAATTAACATAAGTGTATATAAACTTAATGCAACTTATTCTTACAATAACCCAAAAAGGAAAAATAAAATAAATAAAATGTTACCTACAGTGTGTGCTGTTGCAGCACAAACCAGCCAATGCTCTTGTTTTTTTTTCTTGTATGTTATTTCTTGTTGTGTGTGTTAAGCTGTTGATTCTTTTGTGTATTATGAATAAATGTTTTATCTATCTATCTATCTATCCATTTAGTTCAAGATGTAGACAAATTATTGACAGTCACTAAAATTGTGAGATTGTTAATCTTCTTCCTAACGCTTGGTCTTGTTTCTCATTCGGGGTACGCTTGCCTGAAACAAAATTCAAAATATATTCAACAAGCTTTCTGCCCGCGGTTCCGAACGCGTGGACTACAGGTTATATCGTGCCCAACTGATGTAGCTTATGTCCTTTCCCTGGCTCTAATCTATCTCTGTACCAAATTTCATCAAAATCAGTTCAGTAGTTTAGGCGTGAAAGACGGACAGACAGACAGACAGAGTTACTTTTTTTATAAGTAACTCTGCGAACCCATCCCTTATAAAAAAGGATTGACTTTTTTTATAAGGGATGGGTTCGCACTTGACCACAACCTAACTCAGGGGCCAAGATATGGTCTAGGAATTAGAAAGTCCACCCAGATAATGCCCATTCACTTGAACTTTAAAGAGATACAGGTTATATGAGCCCGGAAATACAGACTCAGGCAGAGAATTACATTCCTTAGCGGTGCGCAGTGTAAAAGTTGAAGAAAAGCGCTCAGTACGGATTCGACGAATCTTGACAAAGTAAGGGTACCCCCCGGTGCGTCTGGACGTCCGGTGGAATAAAGGGGAAGGCGGAATGATCAGGCTCTGCTCCTGAGTACACTCCCCAAAGTACATCTTATAGAAAACACATAGGCAAGCAACTTTGCGTCTATGAGCTAGGCTTTGGAGTTTGTTTTTACTGGCTTTTTGTCACCAATAAACCTCTTGGCTTTATTGGTGACAAAAACCGTGACGGTCCACCGATTCCAGAGCGGCTAGTTGATGTTTGGCCGAATCATCCCAAAGGCACAGAATATATAATAGTACTAACGTACCAAAGGTGGCTGCAATACTCCTTGTACGATCGACTTTCAAGTTTTGACACTTCTTCTAGCTTAAAGAATACCCAGCAAAATTCTGCATAAGAATCTGTTACGATTGCTTTTACCACAGTTAGCTGCACTTGACGGTAATTTCGTACTTATAGAGACATAAAGTAATTATAACAGCTATCTTAATTTTTGTTAAGTTGCTACATTATTCATAACAGAAACAACATCCTACTATATACAGCAGCTGGATAACTGTCAAGATGTGGTCTGTAATACAGCTAAAAGAGAACAGAACCTAAATTATGCAGTATCATGCTTGATAATGGAACTTTATACCAGTGTTATACAAAAGGTTACACAAACTCTTGAGTAACAAGTCTGTTTATGATGATTATTCAGCTTTTAGTAATAAAATCGGCAAATTACAAAACTTACTTAGCTAATAGCATGATTATAGAAAAAATGTGTATACAGCACTTTGCAATACACACAGCTTGTGTTCAGTAAAACATAGTTTAAGTTTAAATAGAATTTATATTTATTGAAATAAATCAGCTTATAGAAGCTAACAAATTGAAGGAAAGAATGACAGAATAGAAAAAAAAACATAACAAGCATAAACTAAAACTAAATAGATTTTAATTGTAAAAAAGAGATTTTATGTATCAAACATAAGTTGCCGGGCGAGAATGGCCAAAGAAAATAAGAATAATTAAAATTAACATTAAATGTCTCTGAAAAGTAAAGGATACAGCTTTTTGTGAGACCTTAAAAAAGTTTTATTTCTCGGGCCTATCCTCACTTCGGCTATCTTTACATGACCATCTGACCTGGGTGAGTTTGTACAATGGCTTAATGGCCAATGAAAATGAGATATTTCGTTATGCTTAATAGCAAAATTGGAAACTAATTTAACATCTGAAGCAAAATTATTGGATTTACATACCGCAGAACCAGCTACAACGTAGCCGTAGAGCGTGTTCTGAAGAACGAGTCCATCGCCTATTTTAACATTTCCATCCAGTAGTATTTGAAAATAAAAATTGGCACCTAATAAAATTGAAATTTCAGATGGATCATTAAAATCAGAATCAGCGAGAACAATATTTTTTGGAATAACAAATTCTGAAGTATCAATTTCATTTTGGGGCAAGTCACATGTAATAGAAGTGACTATATGACATTTGACATCAAACTTTAAGTCATAAACTGATGAGGGCAGTCTAATGTTGACAAATTGATTTGTTTGGTTCTTATAATTTCCAAGGCCAACAATGTTCGTTTTTTGTGAGAAAGGTTTCAAATCAATTTTGTCAACAAGAGACTTTTTTATAATTGAAACTTGGCTCCCGCTATCGAGCAGTGCTTTAACAAAAAAATCATGACCATATTTGTCACAAAGTTTTACCTTTATAGTAGGTAATAAAACACAATTACGTGCATTACTATAGGAATACAACGCCGTAGTAACTGACACTTCTGATGGGATTTTCTCGTGCAGAAGAGTATTATGGTTTTCTTTACAATATTTACAACGAAATGTGTATTTACATGTCTCTGAGTGAGATCGCAAGCATCTAGTGCATAATTTACGATTATTTACAAAGCTGACTCGATCTCCAACTGCAGATAGTTTAAATTTTGGACAAGCATATAGAAGGTGGTCATTGCTACAATAGTCGCATTTATAATTTTGACCAGATTTTGCAGTTACATTGGTAACCTTACTGAAATTACCAGGTTTTTGTTTTGGTCTCTCATCGTGAGAGTCTTTGAAGAACGGCAAGCTGTCCTCCAAAGCAATCGCTCTTTTTTCGAGAAAAGATAAAAATTCAGCCAAAGTTGGCATCTTTTCCTGATCGACTCTATCTAGATGATAAGCCCTATTTGTATAAGCATCAAGCTTTCTCGATAAAATTGAAATTAATAAAATGTCCCAACTATTGGTGGGCTGTTCCAAGTTTTTTAAAGCATGGAGTTGCTGTTGAATTTGCGAGTTTAAATGTCTAAGCGCTACAGCAGTACCCTTCTGTACAACAGGTAAATCCAGTAATATATTTATGTGGTTGGTAACAAGACGAGCTTTATTTTCATATCTCTTTTTAAGCAGAGAAAGAGCCTCAGGGTATGACTCATTGGTCAATGGCAAGTTAATAATTAGGCCTAGAGCCTCCTCAGTCAAGTATTTTCTCAGATAATAAAGTTTTTTTACATCAGACAGCGTTTTGTTATTATCAATAATAGACAAAAACATGTCAATAAATGGCTTGTACTGAGAAAGATCTTTACCTGAAAAAACAGTAAGCTCTATATTAGGCAATTTTGTATGGGATAACTTATCCGAAGAATTCTGAGGCAATCTCTCTTTCGATAGTTGTTTTATTAATTGATTTAAGCATGCTAATGTCTCAAAGTATTTATTTTCTACAGAACCTATGTCCTCGTTATCATTTTCATTAATTTCCAGGATGACCATCTGAATTTCCTCGTATTCTGTGAAGACGGACTTAAGTTTGTCTCGTCTTGCCTCCAAATCATCCACAGTGGCAGAAAGTTCTACTCGTTGAGCATCGACTTCATTTTTAATTCTAGATATACAACCTTTTGCATAAGTACGTTTCTGAACGAGTTTCTTTAATTTAATTTCTTCTGCCATCGTGAATATAATAAATAAGGAATTACAGTACCTTAGTAAATAGTAAAACTTAAAACTTCAGTCCATAAAATTGTTCAAAGATCCACTGCACACCCGAAAATCATAATTCATTAACTGTACAATACTGTACATAACGCATTTGAACAACGCACTTTTCCTGCACTATCACTTTTCCGGAAAATTACACTTTAATTACGCGTTTTTCCGAAGTGTTTGTATTTACAACTGTTGTTTATTTACATATGCTGACATGAAGTGACACTGACAGCATGCCAAATCCAAATAGATGGATTATCTCCTTTCTGTTCTCTCCGGAACGTCAAAAGAAACAAAAGAAAGTTTTTCACAAATATGGCGTAAATGAATGGAATTTCCAATACAAAAATTGCCGATATCTCAGATGCACAAAAGCAAGTTGAATTTAATACACTGGTTCACTAAACTTTAAAAATCCTGAAGGACCACAAAACTATGTTCAGTAAAACATAGTTTAAGTTTAAATAGAATTTATATTTATTGAAATAAAGCAGCTTATAGAAGCTAACAAATTGAAGGAAAGAATGACAGAATAGAAAAAAAAAAACATAACAAGCATAAACTAAAACTAAATAGATTTTAATTGTAAAAAAGAGATTTTATGTATCAAACAGCTTGTATAGGTTAAATTTTTGACCAGTTATCTGACTTGTGTGCTGCCTGGGTGAGCTCTCCGCCTATTAGGTAGATATCTAGAAAATTGCCTGTTTTACTCAACCTACCCTCTTTTACCCATATGCGCTGACGTCTGACCTTTAAAATAAAAAGATACCTATTAAAGTAAACGATGCAGTAACTACCGCGTTTATTTTTATTTTGAGGTTAGTTTTTTTATGATCTACATATTCTGCATTATTATTACATCAGAAAGGAACTTAGCTGCCAACTTTTCCTAGGCATACTGTAATTAGTCAACTCGTTTGGTAAAGTGGTAGTGGCACTGCCTTTTAATAGACGAGTCCGAGGTTCGATTCCCGGTCGGGGTAATTACCCCACCTACTCCATCAGGGATTAAGGCGTGAGTATAAGGAGTGTATGACTCACAAAACAGCAAAATACCCTTTTTTCTTGACTCTTACAGTACGCCTGGAATGTGTTGGCAGCTGACATATAGTTGATAAATTGCCACTTTGGTCACCCATCAGGTTCCCTGACTCTGGGTACGTTGCTTAGCCTCACTGGTCGGTTGAAACCAGCGAGCCTAACATTAAATTTCACATTTTATCGACAAGCCGAAAGTATAGGAGAATTAAAACGTAAAAACTACGTTGTATTCGTACATAAAGGGTACAAAACATTATAATTAGTAGCAAAGAAAGGGCGACGTAAGATTGACCTACCCCCACCGTAAGGGGTGGAGGCGACCCCTAAATTGGTATATACAGGGTGGTCTTATGGTGTTGTTAATTTATGGTCCTTCGGGTTAATTTACTATCTTTATGAACATAGTTTATAAATAATACATTTGTTGTTTAGGTAAGTAATGCTCAACACGGTTTTTATGAATAACTCTGTAAGATTTAGTACATTAAGGAAATAGCATAAAGGTGGCACTTCACTTGGCGTTGCGTGTATTCGCTGTATTTGTCCAAATATTCGTACGTAGTCCAAACAGAACAAACATGACGTCTTCACTTGGGATGTCAACAGCAAATAACACAGGCAAATAAGGTCTAAAATGGTCTAATAATCATATTGCGTCCTTTGATGTGTGACCAAAGATCGACAAGCGAACGGATCGGCGTATTTGCCTATTTGTGTTTGTCATATTTGTGCAAATATGGCAAATATAAATCCTTCCACATGGTAGTTTTTGGCCGAATACAGCAAATACGCGAATACGCAACGCCAAGTGAAGTGCCACCTTAAGTTCTAACGGTAATGATTGTATATTCTTGGTGTACTTAGTGTAATATTCTATTTAGTTATGGCCAAAGGTACCTCACCTAGATATGAACATAAACTTAAAATTAGCAGACTAACTGCTGTACTCAGAGACGTCAATTAAAGTTAAGTACTGTTAAACTCTGATGTTGTCTCTTTCACTCTTGTTGATATAATCAAGGATAGCATGACATTTAATTACTTCTTAACTTTAATTGACGTCTCTGAGTACGGCAGTATACTTAAGTTAGGTTAGGTTTAGTCAGCTTATCTTAACTTTATATTAACACCTACCTATACAAAGAATTAAAAGAAAATACCAACCTTTAGGTAAGAATTTTCAAAATACTAAAAAAAATGCCGTAACATATTTCTTCCATGCTGGACTAGGAGTAAAAGAAAAACTTAGAATGTGCCAGCTACCTACTTCCCTGGTATACAGTAAAAGTCTGTAAGTGGGATGCGAGGGTTTTAGCTGTGTAATGGGCGATGGGCTGACCACTTCTCACCATTACCAGGTTCATCTTCAATACCGAAATATAGGAATTGTTAAATTTTCCATAACGTAACTGGCATTATTATTAATAACATAGTTGTAAGTTTTTATTACATTTCAATAAACAATGTAAAATATATCGTATTTTTTTTACACTCACATATCACAGATCTCATAGAAGTTAAGAACTTTCATTACTTTTACTTTACCTCTAGTTTCAAACAAGTCATTTATATTGTTTAATTTTTTAACAAAGTAGTGGAAAATTTCTTAAATTTACTGTCTATCTTACAAACGACCTAAAGTTTATCGTGCCCACACCCGGGCTCGAACTCACTACCTACAGTTTGAAAACAAGCGCGCTGACGACTCGGCTACTAGGAGTACTAAGTTTTAAATGAATTTAAAAGATGAATAGATTGAAGACATATAAGTATTTAAATGAGGATTTATAGTGTGCATAGCTTTTAATTTATAGCTTTCTTAAGAGTGAACAAAAATAATGATCAGCTACTGCATCTTATTGGTAAATAGTTTCAACTAGCGAGCGCTAGATGGAGACAAGGGTATTAGTACTATTATTTATTCTGTGACAAGGCAGGGGGGTGTCACTCCGCAGTTTAGGCATGTTCGCGCAGCGGGCATACTGAGTATGCCAGCTAGGGCATCGAGAACCGGTCCTATTTTAGGAACCGGTTCTTTCGGTTCCAAATTCAAGCCGGAACCGGGTATCCGGTTTTTTTCGGTTCTTTCGGTTCTTGCAAAAAATAAATTTAAAAGTACGTTCTTATGTGATAATATCAAGTTATTATCCCAATTTATTATCCAAATAGAATAAATATTATATTTACTTGCCTCTCCCTCATAATAAAATACTGGATCCACACTTTTAAAATCTGATTGCTGTTTATTGATCCTTAGACCTTGAATTATTAGATATTTTTTTCAAAAAAATATCACCTTCCCCATTAAACTCAAACAAATCAATGTTTCTATATTAACTAGAAACAGGAACTTATAAAGTATAATTGCACATAAACAATAACATAAAAAATCACACAATATCCATCAAATAATTCAACAATTAAAAGTTAACAAAAACAAAATAAAGAAATTAGTTATTGAATTGAATATTACTGGGGCTTTTTTTATAAATAAAAGGAACGTACCAACCAGAGATTGTCAACCTTGCCGAATCCCATAAAAATATACATAAAAAGAATTAATTATGAGCAATGTATATTTTGTATACTATTAGCTTGAAGTAAATGATTTTTATTTGATTAAAATTATAACGGTATTTATTAACTTAACAGTAAAATAACGGTAGTTTTGATGTCATTAAAAGTGTAATAATTTAACATTGTCGGTATAATGGGACGTTGAATGAAACTGATTCCAAAAGTGTGGATCCATGATTATATTATGAAGGAGAGGCAAGTGTATATATAATATTCATTCTATTCGGATAATAAATTGAGACAATAACTTGATATTATCACACAGGGACGTACTTTTACATTTATTTTAAGCAAGAACAGAAAGAACCGAAAAACCCGGGTTTATATTTTACAGAACCGGTTCTTTCAGAGACACTCAGAACCGGGAATTCCCGGTTTTTTTGGAACCGGGAAAAACCGGTTCGTATGCCCTAATGCCAGCGAGCGCGGGTTGATACTCGCCGCGCGCGCGCTCATCGCGTTGGTCGCGTGTTGAACAAAATAATAAGTGTACCTACTTATTAACAATATTAAAACCACACAGAAACACGTTTTGCCATCACAATAGTCTGTAGATGTCTGTAGTTAGTAGGTATGTCGGCTAGGTATCAAATAACTTGGTTGGTTATGTTAACTTGTGCTTTTACTTACTACACTTCCTAACTAAAGTTACTCTTGATTTTATAAGCAGTGTTATCTTAATAAATTAATTTCAATAATATTTTACCTCTAAATCGGCAGCGAGTGTTGACCCTGAGCTCTCGTCGCGAACGCGGCATCGAGTCGGCGGTGCGCAATAGAATCTAAACGCTAGCGGCCGACTATAAGTTTCAATTTCTCTTGCAAGCCTGTGCCGCTTGCAATAGTAGGCAAATTTTTATGCCTAAAGTTGACTTTTGTTAGGGAGTGAGACTTCTGTACGTTAGTACTATTATTTATTCTGTGACAAGGTTCTGAGAGCTGCTCGGTCGGTACAGAAGCAATGGAATTTTTTCTGTCATGCGCATTGATTAGTTATTGCAAAATATTTATGTAAATTCTTGTTTGAAACAATGAAATTATTGTTTGGTTAGATCATTCAGTGACCCACTAGCGATAAAGTTCTCATTAAAATATGTTATGGTTATGAGTTAGTAACATGATTAAGTTCAGTTACCACAGAGATGAACCTGTGACCCTTAGTGACGCATTTAAAACCCAGCCGGGAATTCAGCAAAACAATTCACGGAAAAACCGAATGTGATAAGCTTATCGGTGACCAATTATAGGAGTATGAATATTGTGTCGGTATTTAAAGCGATGACGCAACAGGTTTGTGGTGCAGTAGTTTCGACTTGCACTAATTTACTCCACATATAAGAGAAGCTTCTACTAGGACAACGGTCAGCAACAGGCGGACCGCGGTCCGTTTGCGGACCGCGAAAGGTTGAACCTCGGACCGCCAAATATTGTAATTTAGGTATTGTAGGTATGTCAAGTATAAATAAATACGTAATATTTTTGAACCAATCTAACTTAGTACCTACCTAATCTAATTAATCTGTTTTACAAATGCCAACAACTGATGCGGTTTTATAGTTTTCTAAAAGATATTTTGAAATATCTAAATGCGCTCAACACAGAGTTACAAGGAAATGGAAAATTAATATGTGATCTGATACAAAGCGTGTCTGCTTTTCGTCGTAAGCTGGATATTTTTTTTTTCTGGACCTTTTAAAAATTTTCGAGCATTATCCGGACCCTACCTAAAACTACTTGCCGACCCCTGGGATCTCATTTTGGCTTGAGTGTTTGAGAAGAGACGTACAGAAGATGGAAAATAACCGCTCTTTTATTGTGGTCCAATTTTTTGATTTACCTTCTGAAGGTATTGACAACTACATAGTGGTCCCAGACTTATGGCTTATAGTACGTAGGCCGATAAATCAGAGAGTTTTTGTCAGTTACCCCGATAAAGAAGATCCCGAATTTACCCAAGATCGTGTTAAGAGACGAGAGGGATACAATGAGGGGTGGAGGTTCTATAGAGCAGAAATTAAACATGTATCAGGTAAGAATTTAATGGAAGTTTTGCTTTCTAACACCTTAGAAAATTGTAACCAGAAATATGTTTTTTTCAGATACTTACGAAAAAGCAATCGAGTGGATAGGAACGAGAAATATTTTTGGACCTTTGCTAGAAGTACACGGTAAGAGACAGTAATATGATAATTTTGTAACCCAAATCTTAATAAATAATCTAATAATTACAATTTTGTTCATAGGTACGCAAAATTCTAGCAAGCGGAACTATCGTTTCAAAATAAAGAAGAGATTGAGGTTAAATCGCTTTCTCCTACTTCTACTTCTTCAGTTTCTTCTACTTCCACTTCTTCGCTTTCTTCTTTCTCTTCCTCATCATCGGATAGTCCAGACATCTCTTCATTTGACGCGATTGAAAGATCGATATTTCTAATAACAATACTATCTTGATTTCCAAAAGGTGAATAGTTAACGTTAAAGTGTTTACAGAGACCAATGATGTTTCTTTCACTATCAAACAACGGCAACACCGGATCATCTCTGTGGTGGCAATCTGAATTTAAAGCGTTCTGAGATAATTTTGCAAATCTTTTCAACCTTTTTTTATCAAGAACGACTAGAAAAGATCTTTTATTGTGGTCCAATTTTTTGATTTACCTTCTGAAGGTATTGACAACTACATAGTGGTCCCAGACTTATGGTGGTATCTAGTGGTTCTAGTACCAATGCCTATCCCGTTAGGAATTATACGCGTGAGCGTATGTATATAAAATATTTACTCGAACTGTAAAGACGTTCTATTTCTTTTTCGTCCTTCGAGCCGGCTTCGAAAAAAACATCAGCCTGTGTACGAAAAAAGCGTGCAACCTTGCATCGCCTCACCTTGTGCCTCAGTAACGCGAACAGCTCTGTGCCGACCTCACGAACCAAGACGAAGCGAACCGACAACTGTAAATATCGTTCAGACCTACCACTGTGTTCTAAAGCTGAAAATTAAAAAAAACAAATTAAAAATAATTTTTTTTAAAAGTTTGGAGATTTAAATAAAGAATAAACAGATCGAATAAAGCTGGCACGCTTTTGCACATGCTTTTTGTATTTTGTGTGTTTCTTTGTGTATTTTTTTGTGCTTGTCTATGGAATTGCCGTTTTGTAGAGGCAAATTCATAGGTAAGAATTTTGTTTGTCTTACCACGGAAAATTTATTGTTAAATTGAAATGAGATTTTCTGTAAATTGAAATAATTAAAGTAACAAAATTTTAATTATTAGTCTATAAGGCTTTACACCTTATAGATAACTAT